>JAQZBX010082054.1:0-13586 GCA_029593785.1 Cabassous unicinctus | reverse complement strand
ACCAACTCTATTCAAACTCTTCCAAATAATTGAAGAGGAGCCAATATTTCCTAAACAATTCTTTAATTAAAAAATACCTTGATACAAAAAGCAGATAAAGACACCAAAAGAAAACTCTAGACCAATATTCTATATGATAATGATAAAAAAAATCCTTAGAAATGCAATTAAACCAAAATAATATTAATCAATTTATAAAAGTGAAATTAGATTAGTGCTTATGTAGGGCTGGGGAGTGCATGCTAAGCAGTGTGGAGTTTTAGTTTTTGAAATAATGAAATGGTTCTAAAATTTATTGTAGTGATGAATGCACAGCATTGTGATTATACTAAAAACCATTGTAATTTTATGTTGCCCTCTGGTCATCATTTATCTTGATGGGTTTATTCAATTGATGAGCTTCTCCCTCTCCTCTAGAGTTTTGTTTAGCTGCTGGTTTTGTGTGTGTGTTAAGTTTTCTCTTTGACACTTTGTTCTTCTTGTTCTATTTCCTTGCTGTTTTATATGTTCCCTTGAAGGAAAAAGATTAGGGACAGAGAAATTGAAAGAGTTAAGAAAAGAAAAAGGATAATAGTAATAATAATAAAAGTTAGAAGACAGGCCATATAAGACTTAGTATAATGAATATTTAACTCATGTAAGCAGTGCAGAGTAATAGGAATAAAAAAGTGAAGTACCTACAATGAAATGGGAAACTGAATACAAAAAAATATATAGAAGGATTTAAAAGGTCAGAATGATGAAGCGAGAGAGAAAGAGAGAAGAAAGGACAGAAAGAAAAAAGTTAATAATAAAATTTAAAAAAAAGAAAACAGAATAGACAAGATAAAAATTGAAACCAGTAAAGTTGAGGACTAATAAAAAAAGGTGGAATGTAAGAACCACAACAGAAAACAGAAGATAGAAAGATGATTCAAAGAAAAGAGATAGTGTTGGTAGACAAAATCAGTATACACAGAAAATGGGAAATCAAGGAAGAAGAAGAACAGCAAAGAGGAAACAAGTTAGCAGCACCTAATTTTAAAAAGGGGGGGGAGGAAAGAGGAAAGAAAAACAAGAAACAAACAAACAACAAAAACTGCACACAAAAAAAATAAAAACAACAACCGAGAAACACCCAAATAAACACACTAGCAAGCAGTCAAACAAAGCTAAGGAAGAACAGTGTTTCTTCTTGGGCCCTTGTGGAGCCTCTCAGGCTGCCTGTGTTCATCAATCAATTACCTGCAGGTTTTGAGGTGGGTTTTAGCAAGTAAACTAAGCTAAAAAAAATTTTTAAGTAACTTTTTTTTTTTTTGGAAAAATAAGGAACCCAAAAGAAGCTAGTACAAAAATAATGTCTATATTCTCCCTGTCCTACGGTATCAACTGGATGTTAGATATCCTGGTGGATCTCTACTCTTAGAGGAGCTGAGAATTGAACTAGGGACCTCATATAGTCAAGGTAGAAATTCCTTCACTGAGCTACCTTTCTGATTTGGTCAGATAGCTCTTCACAAAGCTATTCTGTTACTTTCCCCTGGGCAAGTTTTACTTTCCTAGGGCAGCAAAATTCAGCAGGCTGTATGAGCAGATATCCCCTCACCTCTCCTGGTCAGGTTGAGTTCCCTTTTGAAATTCAAATGGGACCCTGATGACTGAGTACATCACACCAAAGTGATTTTTCAAGCCTCTACTAGACAACCCCCTCCTCCCAGGTGACCTTAAAAAGGCTCTTGAAAACTTATTAAGCACTTCCCACTACCTGACTCCCTTAGGGGAGATGAAATTCTGATAGCCCTCAGCACAGAACTATTAAATTGGCTGACTCCACCCTCTCTCAGGTGAAGCTTCTGTATCACAGGGTGGTTAAGTAAATCAGGCTACCTCATCAGATTCACCTCTCCCCTCTGCCTGGTGCCACTTCAAGTTGGCCAGTGTGCTCCCCAAAGCTCAAAGGGGGTTTAGGCAACCAAACACACAGAAAGGAAACACCTATCCACCCCTTGCCAGAACCCTCCCACTCTCAGATAATCCTCCCTCTTGCTTGGTGGGCAGTGGGAGTCAGGGCTCAACCTTGCCTTGAGGGTGGGGCTTAGGCATCTGTGATTTCCAGGTGAGGGGCTAAGAACTCACGGTTTTATCTTGAGCAATCTATCTACCTGTCCAGCTCCCTCCAGATTGATGCCCCAAAGGCTCCTGTTTTTTGGGGGGGCTCTCAGAACAGCTCACCCAGGCAGGATTCTGTCCCCAGTCAAACATCCTTTGTGAGAGGTGGTGAGTGTCCACTTAAACTGACATCATCTTGCCTCACCTCCTCAATCTTGACTCACCTCCTTCGGCAGCTCAATATATCTCTAGAGACAGTGGGTGGAGAATCACTCAATAAATGAGAGAATACTGAATTCCCATACTGGAGAGCTCTTCCACATTCTCTAAGGGAGCAGCAACAGTCACCCAAGTGCAGGGGCAGTGACTGGTGAAGGAGAATGATCCACTGATGGATTATTGATATTGATGTCCAGGCTTTTGGATCTTTGCTCTTGAAATTGAAACAGCCAATTGTTATGGGGTGCCTAAGGGTTCCCTCCTGAGAGCCACCTGGTTGCTCAAATGTGGCCTCTTGCTAAGCCAAACTCCACATATGAATGGATTACCTTCCTCCCAGCATGGGACATGACTCCTGGGAATGAGCCTCTCTGGCACCAAGGGATTGCTACCAAGTGCCAACTGGCAATGAGACTGGAAAAAGACCTTGAATAAAAGGGGGGGAAGGTAAAGACAACTGAGTTGATATGGCTAAAGACATCAAAATGAGTCAGGAGGTCATACCACAGGTAATGCTTACACACATCTCAGTAGAATCTCATAGAATTCCAAAGTCGATATCACCCCAAATAGTGGGGCTACTAAGGACTCTGGAGACACACAGGTCCTATGTCATGGTGGATAGCTCCAGAGTTGGTGCCTTGCCAGTGGGCTCAACTTTGGAGTCTGTGCTCTGAGAGTGACAGAGTTGGACTCAACTATGTCTTCCCTGCACATGGCTCATATGTCCTTTCTATTCAAACATATATTTCGTGCTGGAGTTTGTAGGTATACATCCAGAGACTTGAGTCCTTTGGCTGTCCATGTGCCAGCTGAGCCCAGAACCTTGGTGGAGCAGCAACTCCTACTCAACTGCTCATTAGACTCACCCAGGACTACTGGTGGGGAGGTGATGATGGACAATGGCCATCCTAGTGAATGGAGAGGAACTGCAGCTGCAGGCAGGATAATCCCATCCTTCTTCCCCATGGGATATAAACCCCCTCTCAGTTGGAGGTGGAGTGGACATCACCATCCCAGACTACTCAAGATGGAGGGAAGAGTTATGTAGTCCACAGAGTGGACTTACTGATATTCTGCTATAGACATATTGTGATTCAAGCAATGGAAGAAATGACAACATTAATGTGGAGCCAGTGACCACTGGATGCTTTGATGGCAGGGAGAGGGAAAATCAGTTGTAATACAGGGGCTTTCTCAGGACATGGAATTGTCCTGAGTAACATTGCAATGACAGTTACAGACAATTTTATACAATCATATAACATGCAGAACTGTGTGGGAGAGAGTGTGGTCTACAATGTGAACTATGTTCCATGTTTAATGGGAAAATCTCAGGATGTGTTTATCATTTCCAATTAATGTGCCACACGAATGAAGGAGGTTTGTGTAGGAGGTTGTGGGAGGTGTGGGAGGTGGGGCATATGGGAATCCCTATAATTTTTGTATAAAATTTATGTAATCTAAGTGTATTTTTTTAATTGAAAAAAATTTTAAATTATTAAAAAAAAAAAGCCATTGATCTTATGGCATGTGTATACATCTCAATAAAACTGCTTAATAAATAAATAAATAATTGAGCAAGAAGAGACAGAAAGAGCAGGTATGTACAGTAGGGGAAACATGGAAAGATTGAAAGGCGAAGAATTTTTTTATTTGTCTGTTTTTGGTTTATTATTCTTGTTATAGAAATAATGAAAATGCTCTAATAATGAATGCACAACTATGTGATTATACCAAACACCATTGATTGTAAAGTTTGGATGAATTGTATGTTTTATTAATATGTACCAATAAAATTGGTTAAAAAAAACTCTAGACCAATATTCAATATGATAATAGATGGAAAAATCCTTAAAAATACAAGTAAAGCAAATCCAACACCATATTAAACATGTTTTACCCAAAGAGCAAAACTTATCCAAAGAATGTAAGGAAGATTCAATTTTAAAACTTCAAATATATATAATACATCATAGTGATACAATGGAGATAAAAATTATCTACTATATCATCTGAAACAGGAAGAAAGTGATCATATTACTCCATCTTTTCATGATAAAACTCTCAGACCCAAAATACAGAAGATAAGCTCCCCAAAACAATGAAGGGCATGTATAAAAAAAATACACACTAACATCATAACAAATTGTGAAAAACTGAAATCTTTTCCCCTAAAAGAGGAAGAGTACAACGTTGCTTCAACTGGTCAATACTATTTAACATTGTTGGGAAATCTAGCCAGAGCAAATAGGAAAGAAGACATAACAGTGTACAATTTGGAAAGGAAGAAATCAAATTAGCACTACTTGCAGATGATGTGATCTTATATATAGGAAATCCTAAAGAATGTACCAGAAAGCTACTAGATCAGTTAGATCAGAAAATAGCAGGGTTTATAATTAACACACCAAAAATCAGTTGTCTTTCCATACAACATTAGTGAATAATATAAAAAGGAAATTTAAAAACAATTCCAGTAACAATAACATCTAAAACAATAAAATATCTCAGAATACACTTAGCCAATTGACTGAAGGTTTAGTACAATTAAATCTCCTCATTAATACTGCTGAGGAAAAAAGAAGAGAAGACCTAAATAATGGCAACATATTGCATATTCATGGATTGTAAGAATTAAGATGGTTAAGGTACAAATACATTTCAAAGCAAACTATAATCTAATGCAATCCTTTTCAATATTTCAAGATCCCTTTTTGTAGATATTGAAATGCTGATCCCTAAATACAACTGAAATTACATGGGGCCCCATATAGTAAAAAATTAACATAAAAATATAAAGTTGCAGTACTCACAATTCCTGATCTTAAAATGTAATCCATAGTGAATCAAAATAGTGTGGTACCAGCATAAGGAGAGACCTACAAATAAATTGAACAGAATTGAAAGTCTAAGAATAAATCCAAAACTCTATGTTCTATGGCTCATTGATGTTTGACAAAGGGTTCTCAATGTATTTAATGGGGGAAAGAATAGACTCTTCAACCAATGATTTTTTGAGAAGATTAATAAAATTGACAAACCCTTAGGAAGACTAACAAAGAAAAAAAGAAAGGATGCAAATACATAAAATAAGAGATGTGTAAGGGGATATCACCATTGACCCCACTGAAATAAAGATTATCATAAAATTATATGTGAACAAGATGGATAACTTAGAGGAAATGGACAAATTCCTAGAAACACATAAGCAGCCTACATTGATGAAAGATGAAATTGATGAACTCAACAGACTGACCACAAATAACCAGATAGAATTAGTCTTCAAAAACCTCCCAACAAAGAAAAGCCCAGGACCAGATGGCTTCAGAGGTGAATTCTCCCAAATATTCTGGAAAAATGTAACACCTATCCTGCTTAAACTCTTCCAAAAAAATGGAAGTGGAGGGAACATTGCCTAACTCATTCTATGATGCCAACATCACCATAATACCAAAGCCAAACAAGGATACCACAAGAAAAGAAAACTATAGACCAATATCTCTAATGAACCTAAATGCTAAAATCCTCAAAAAATACTTGCTAATCATATTCAACAACACATCAAATGAATTATACACCATGACAAAGTGGGTTTCATCCCTGGTATGGAAGGGTGGTTCAACATAAGAAAACCAGTCAATGTAATACACCACATAAACACATTGAAAAGAAAAAAAAATCACATGATCATCTCTATAGATGCAGAAAAAGCATTTGACAAACGACAACACTGTTTCCTGATAAAAAACACTGCAAAAGATAGGAATAGAAGGAAACTTTCTGAACATGATAAAGGGAATATATGAAAAACCCACAGCTAACATCATCTTCAATGGTGAAATCCTAAAAGCTTTCCCTCTAAGATCAAGAACAAGATAAGGATGCCCATTTTAAATGCTCTCATTTAACATTGTGTTAGAAGTACTTGCTCAAGCACTTAGGCAAGAAAAAGATATAAAAGGCATCCAAATTGGAAAGGAAGAAGAAAAATTTCACAATTTACAGATAACATGATCCTATTCAGAGAAAGCCTTGAAAAATCTATAACAAAGCTTACAGAACTTATAAATGAGTTTAGTAAAGTGGCAGGTTATAAGATCAATGTTCAAAACTCAGTAGCATTTTTGTACACCAATAATGAGCAATGTGAGGAGGAAATCAAGAAAAAAAATCTTATTTACAATAGTAACTAAAAGAATCAAATACCTAGGAATGAATTTAACTAAAGATGTAAATGACTTATACACAGAAAGCTACACAATAGTGTTAAAGAAAATCAAAGAATACTTAAATAAGTGGAAAAACATTCCCTGTTCATGGACAGAAAAGCTAAACATCATTAAGATGTCTATTCTACCTAAACTGATTTACAGATTTAATGCAATCCCTATAAAAATTACCACAGCAATTTTTACTGAATTGGAAAAGCTAACTATGAAATTTATTTGGAAGGGCAAGCGGCCCCTAATAGCCAAAGACATATTGAAAAAGAAAAACGAAATCAGAGGAAGCACATTACCTGACCTTAAACATACTACAAGGGTACAGTGGTCAAAACTGCATAGTATTGGCACAAGGATAGATATACTGACCAATGGAACCAAATTGAGAGTTCTGATACAGATCCCCACATATACAGTCACTTGATATTCGACAAGGCCACCAAGCTCACTCACCTGGGAGAGAAAGGCCACCTCAACAAATGGCGCTTGGAAAACTAGATATCCATATCCAAAAGAATGAGAGAGTAATACCACCTCAGACCTTATACAAAAATTAACTCAAAATGGATCAAAGATCTAAATATAAGAGCGAAGATCCTAAAGCTCCTAGAAGATAATGTAGGGAAGCATCTACAGGATCTTGTATTAGGAAATGGTTTCATGAACTTTGCACCCAAAGCACGAGCAATGAAAGGAAAAGTAAATAAATGGGACTCCTCAAAATTAAAAACATTTGCACCTCAAATGATTTTTGTCAAGAAAGTGAAAAGGCAGCCTACTCAATGGAAGAAAATATTTGGTAACCATATATCTGATAGGGACCTAATATCAAGCATATCTGAAGAAATCCTACACTTGGAAAATAAAAGGACAAAAAACCCATTTAAAAAATGGGCAAGAGATTTGAATAGACACTTCTACAAAGAAGAAATACAAATGGCTAAAAGGCACATGAAAAGATGCTCAACATCACTACTTCTTAGGGAAATGCAAATCAAAACTACAATGAAATGCCATCTTGCACCCATTAGACTGGAAGCTATTAAAAAAAAAACAGAGGACTACAACTGTTGGAGAGGATATGCAGGAATGGGAACCTTCATGCACTGGGAATATAGAATGGTGCAGCCATTGTGGAGGACAGGAAGCTAAGTATAGAATAGCCATATGATCCAGCGATCCCAATCCTGGGTAAAAATCAAGAGGAATTGAAAGCAGGGACATCAACAGATATATGCATACCAATGTTCACAGCGGCATTATTCACTATTGCCAAATGTTGGAAACAACCCAAATGCCCTTCAACAAATGAATGGATAAACAAATTGTGGTACATACAACTGTAAGAAGGAATGCAGTATTGACACACAGGATGAAATGAATGAATGAATTGACACACAGGATGAAATGAATGAATGAATCTTGAAGACCTTATGTTGAGTGAAGCAAGCCAGGAACTGAAGGACAAATATTAAATGACTTCACTGATGTGAATTAAGCAAATCAAACAGGCTCTCAGAGCTTGAGTCTTGAAGATATGTTTACAGGAGACAGAAAGTGAGAAGAAAGTTTTGAGTCAATGCCCATAAGTTCAAAATTTAGGATAAGGTAGAAGAGTATAGTTGTGCAGTTATATGGATATAACAGCAGTGCAGTGATGCTATTGGCCTGGTGGTGCTGGTCTGTGAGGGGGGTAGGGTAGTGAGTGTGGGTTAGACTCTCCATGGAATTAAGGGAAGTGTAGGGGGAGGGAGCAGGTGAACTCTGGTGATTTAGGGGTATGTGATTGAAACTACAATGTTGGGAATGTTCTTTTGGCAAATATGGCAGAGAAGGGTTACTCGTTTAAGGTATTGGATGTTGGGGGCATGCGGGACAGGTCGTATCTGGGGCAGGGTTCTAGGGGGTGTGTAGCATTAATCTTATCATAGTGTGTTATATCAGGATGTGGAGACTCACATAATGAGTTGGAAGTTGTTGGATTCCCATCTTGGAGAGTCCTGCCATGATCTCAAGTAGAGGGGTGGGAGACTCTTGAGAGATAGGCAATGCCTAATATAAAAGGACAGGCCAATACGTCAAGCCCTCAATATTGTTGCAAGTAACTATGTATCTGGTCCTTGAATGAGTTAATCTTGGTGGTTTCCATGGGTCCTGAGGGGAGAGGGAGGAAGGAATAGAAGAGATGGAACACGGGACAATTGTGGGGCAATTGAATTGCTCTACATCAACTTGCAAAGATGGATACAGACCATGTCAAACTTCATCAAAATTCTGTAAAAGAGTATGGTCCAAAATGTAAACCACAACGTAAATCATTGACCATCATTAGTAGCAATATTTCAGTATTTGTACTTCAATTGTAAAAAATGTACCATCCACATATTAAATGTTATTAATAGGGGAAAGGAGAAAAGGGAGAGGATGTTGGGTATATGGGAATCAATGATATTCTGTATGTGACTTTTCTGTAACCTAAAGCATCTTTGAAGACAAAATGAATAAAATAAGACACTGGGTAAATAAATGAAAATAAATGTCACTGTATATACAGGACAACAGATCTTACAGTGATGAAAGACATAATGATAAAAAGTATAATTTTATATTTTTTGTTTTTTTCTGATTTCAAACTTAAATTTTTAAAAATATTTTGTTCATTATTTTAAAAAACCATCATTATTATATCATATTCTTAAAAAATTGTATTCAGTTATTTTCTTATTTTTTTAAAAGATATTTAGATAACATGAATCTTACACACAAAAAATATAGGGATTCGCATATGCCCCACCTACCACACCTCCCACATAAACATCCTTCATTAGTGTGGCACATTAATTGGAATTCATAAACACATCCTTAGATTTTCCCATTAAACATGGACCATAGTTCACATTGTAGACCACAGTCTTTTCACACAGTTCTGCATGGTATATGATTATATAAAATTGCCTCTGTCTGTCATTGCAATGTCACTCAGGACAGTTCTCAAGTCCCAAAAAAGCCCCTGTATTACAACTGCTTTTCCCTCTCCCTGCCCCCAGAGCCTCCAGTGGCCACTGGCTCCACATCAATGTTGTCATTTCTTCCATTTCTTGAATCACAATATGTCTACAGTAGAATACTATTAAGTCCACTCTAGTCCAAAGCTCTTCCCCCTATCCTGAGGAGTCTGGGATGGTGATGCCCACTCCAACTCCATTTGAGATGGGACTTATATCCCAAGGGGAATATGGATGGAGTTATCCTGCCTGCAGCTGCAGACTCTCTCCATTCCCTGGGACAGATGTTGCCCATCATCATCTCCCCTCCAATTGTCCTGGGTGAGTCCAATGAGCTGTAGAGTAGGAGTTGCTGCTCCACCAAGGTTCTGGGCCCAGCTGGCACATGGACAGCCAAAAGACTCAAGTCCAGTGCCAAGTATAGGTTTGAATAGAAGGGACTGATGAGCCATGTGCAGGGAAGGCATAGTTGAGTTCAACTCTGTCACTCTCAGGAGCACAAACTCCAAAGTAAGGCCCACTAACAAGGCACCAAACTCCAGAGATATCTGCTCTGACTTAGGACCTCTGTGTCTCCAGAGCCCTCAGGAGCCCCACTATTTAGGGTGATATCCACTTTGGAATTCTATGAGATCCTACTGAGATATGCATAAGTGTTACCTCTGGGATGACCTCCGATTCATTTTGAAGTCTCTTAGCCATATAAACTCAATTGTCTTTAACTTTTACCCCTTTTATTCAAGGTCTTTTTCCAGTCTCATTGCCAGTTGGCACTTGGTAGCAAACCCTCGGTGCCTGGGAGGCTCATCCCTGGGAGGCATGCCCCATGCTGGGAGGTAGGCAATGCATTCATATGCTGGGTTTGGCTTAGAGAAAGGCCACATTTGAGCAACAAGGAGGCTCTCAGGAGCCCATAACAATAGTCTAATTTTCACTTCCAACAGCAAAGATTCATAAGGCTAGTCATCAATATCAAGGGCCCATCAGTGGATTATCCTCCACCAGTCACTGTCCCTGCACTTGGGGGACTGTTGCTGCTCCCTTAGAGAATGTGGCAGAGCTCTCCAGGATGGGAATTCAATATTCTCTCATTTATTGAGTGATTCTCCACCCACTGTGACAATGCCCCATGAACATTTGAACAATTTTATATACATTATATTTATGCTCAGGTGAACTTCCTCCCATGCATCCCCCATCCCTGACACCCCACACCAATGATCCTCCCCCACCCCAGTTGTAACCCTTCTGTGATCCAAAGCTTCTTCAAAGATGAAGCCATTACAATAGCTGAATACAATTAATCGGAAAATGAATAATAATGATAAGTTTAAATGTAAGAGATAAAATACATAAAAAATTTTTTAAAAACTAAAAATTAAATTAAATTAAATGATTGGGATATTGAAAAAATGAAAAATGTAACAATTTTTTTTTTACCTTTTCCCTGTCATCACTGCAATATCTGGTGTCCAGTTTGTACCATGGCACCTTCCCCCTCTCTTACCCCAGTGCCTCACTATTTTTCATTTTGTTTTCAAAGAAGTTTTAGATCACAGCAAAGTCACACACAGAATACAGGAGACTCATATACCCAACACCATCCCCCTTTCCTCCCCACCATATTAATGCCTTTTTATATGTGGATTGTAGCATTGTTATAACTGATATACAAATAGTGAAACATAGTTAGTAAACATTGTCAATGGCTTCCACTGTGGTTTACATTTTAGACCATACACTTTTATAAATTTTGACGATATTTACCATGTCCTGTGTCCATCACTGTATGGTAATGAAGAACATTTCCACTGACCACTAAATACCCCATTTGACCTATTGTATTCTCCCCACCACATCTCCCTGGGGCCCATAACGACCCCCTGACTTGCCTCATTGGATGACAAGATTCATAGTTACATGCAACAAGAAGTCTTGACACACTGCTTGCCTGTCTATTTCTGAACAAATTGGTCCTCCCAAAGATGGGAATCCAACTCCTTCCCACTCATTATGTGTCTCCACCCACTGATACAAGACATTATGACAGAATGAACACTCACACACTCCTTACAGGCCTGTTCTAGGTGCACCCTGTCCTGAGTGCCCCCCCCCTCCCAAACAACACACTAAACCAGTTACCCTTCATTATCATTTTGCCATAAGAGCATTCCCACCTCTGTACTTTCAACCTCATACCAAAAAATCCCGTGTTCACCTGGTCCCTTTCCCAAACCTCCCCCAGTATCCTGGACATTCTGACCCACCCT
This sequence comes from Cabassous unicinctus, assembly GCA_029593785.1. Classification (NCBI taxonomy): domain Eukaryota; kingdom Metazoa; phylum Chordata; class Mammalia; order Cingulata; family Chlamyphoridae; genus Cabassous; species Cabassous unicinctus. The sequence goes on along the minus strand of JAQZBX010082054.1, from coordinate 1,778 downwards.
TCCTATTCTACCCACCTGTCAACACTGCACCACCCAACCCAATAATATCACTACCTTCCTGTCCTATTCCTTCAACATGCAACTACACTCTATCACTTTACCATAGAGTATATCCGTGTGGGTGATGGCTCACTATCATCTCTTCTCTTTCTATTTCTTGTAACCTATTTTACAGACAGTAGTTCTCTGAGGCTACTCAATTTCCTTAATTCATATCAGTGAGTTCATGTGCTGTTCATTCTTCAATGCCTGGCTTGCTTCTCTCAACATAAGGTCTTCAAGATTCATCCAGGTTATCCTGTGTGTTAGCACCATTCCTTCTTACAGCTGAGTAATATTCAATTCTATGTATGTACCACATTTTGCTTATCCATTCATCTGTTGATGGGCACCTGGATTGGTTCCAACTTTTGGCAATAGTAAACAATGCCACTGTGAACATTGGTGTGCATATATCTGCTCATGTCTTTGCTTTCAATTCTTCAGGTTATATACCCAGCAGTAGAATCACTGGATCATATGGCCATCCTATAGTTAGTTTTTTGAGGAACTGCCAAACTGTCATCCATAGTAGCTGGACCATTCTACAATCCCTCCAGCAGTGGATGAGGGTTCCCATTCCTCCACATCCTCTCCAACATATTTAGTCTGATGTTTTTTTAATAGCCGCCATTCTAATGGGTATAAGATGGTATCTCATTGTAGTTTTGATTTGCATTTCCCTAATAGCTATGGATGCTGAGCATCTTTTCAAGTACTTTTTAGCCATTTGTATTTCTTCCTTGGAGAAGTGTTGTTTCAGGTCACTTGCCCATTTTTTGAATGGGTTATTTGTCTTTTTATTTTTGAGTTGTAGGATTTCTTTATATATGCAGGATATTAGGCTCCTATTAGATATATGGTTCCTAAATATTTGCTCCCATTGGGTAGGCTGCCTTTTTACTTTCTTGATAATGACCTTTGAGGTGCAGAAGTTGTTAATTTTGAGAAGGTCACATTTATCTATTTTTTCTTTTGCTGTTTGTGCTTTGGGTTGGAAGTTTATGAAACCATTTCCTAATACAAAGTCTTGTAGATGCTTCCCAATATTATCTTCCAAGGTCTTTATGGTCTTGGCTCACATATTTAGATCTTAGATCCATCATGAGTTGATTTTTGTATAAGGTATGAGATGGTGTTCCTCTCTCATTCTTTTGGATATGGATATCCAGTTCTCCAAGCACCATTTTTTGAAGAGGCCATTTTCTCCCAACAGAGTGGGCTTGGTGGCCTTTTTGAATATCAGATGACTATATAGTGAAGATGTATAGCTGTACTCTCAGTTCAGTTCCATTGGTCGGTATGTCTATCTTTGTGCCAATATCATGCAGTTTTGACCACTGTAGCTTTGTAGTGTGTTTTAACTTCAGATACCGTGATACCTCCAACTTCATTTTTCTTTTTCAATATGTCTTTTGTTTTTTTTTTTTTCTTAAATCTTCCAGTTGCAGTCTTTTATTTTTTTTTTATTTTTATTTTTTAATTTTTTTTTATTTGTAAAATGATATATAAATACATATGCATATATGTGCATTTGTTAACATAAATGTTATTATATATATATATACATTTTATAAAGGTGCCTAGATTACCCAAATATTACTCAGAAACTACAGGGATTCCCATGCTCCCCACCACCCACACCCCCAAAAACACCCCACACATCCATTCCCCATCCGTGTGGTATTACACCCGCAATGGATATACACATCCTGGGGCCTTGCCACCGAGCATAGACT
>JAQZBX010082053.1:0-13586 GCA_029593785.1 Cabassous unicinctus | reverse complement strand
ATAAATAAATATATATATATATATATATATGTAATCTTATGGGTTACAGTGAAAGCAGTCTTGAAAGGGAAATTTGCAGCCCTAAATGCCTATATTGAAAAAGAAGAAAGAGCTAAACTCAAATATTTTAATGAACATCTAGAGAAACTAGAAAAAGTACAGCAAAACAATCCTAAAGAAAGTAGAAAGAAAGAAATAATAAAGTTTAGAGCAGAAACAAATGAAAATGAGAACAAAACAACAGTAGAGATAATCAACAAAATCAAAAGATGGTTCTTTGAGAAAATCAATAAAATTGAGAACATCCTAGCCAGACTAAGAAAGAAAAAAGGAGACAAGATGCAAGTAAATACAAGAAGAAATGAACGGGGGGGAGATATAACTGACCCCACAGAAATAAAATGTATCATAAAAGGATATTATTAGAAACTGTATGACAACAAACTAGACAACCCAAATGAAATAGACAAATTCCTAGAAATGCACAACCAATATACAATGATATTACAAGAAATACAAGAACTTAACACACACCAATCACATTTAAGGAGATGGAATCTGTCATCAAAAATTTCCCAGCAAAGAGAAGTCCAGGACTAGATTGCCTCACAGGTGAATTCTACCAAGCATTTTTAAAAGAATTAAGACCAGTTCCATTTAAACTCTTCCAAAAAATTGAAGAAAAGGGAAAATTACCCAACACATTTTATGAAGCAAAAATCACCCAAATACTGAATCCAGATGAAGATATTACTAGAAAATAAAATTGCACACCAATCCCTCTAATGAACATAGATACAAAAATTCTCAAGAAAATACTTGCAAATAGAATCAAACAGCATATCAAAAGACAGACTTCACGACCCACTGGGATTTATTCCTTATCTGCAAGGCTGGTGAACATAAGAAAATCAATCAACGTAGTATATCACATTACAAATTGAAGAAAAAGAACACATGATAATCTCAATCGATGCAGAAAAGGCATTTGATAAAATCCAGCATCCTTTTTTGACAAAAAAAACATTTCAAAAGATAGGAATAGAAGAAAAAATACCTCAATATGATAAAAGGCATATATGAAAAACCCACAAGCAACATCATACTCAATGGAGAAAGGTTGAACACTTTCCCTCTAAGACTGGGAACAAGGTAAGGCTGGCCACTGTCAATTTGTTATTCAATATTGTACTAGAAGTTATAGCTAGAGCAATTAGACAAGAAAAAAAGGCATCCAAATAGGAAAAGTGGAAGTAAAACTCTCACTGTTTGTGGATGATATGATCCTGTCCTTTGAAAATCTTGAACTAGCCACGACAAAGCTACTTGAACTAATAAATGATTTCAGCAAAGTGACAGGATTAAAGACCAACATGAAAAAATCAATAATGTTTTTGTATACTAGTACTGAACAATCTAAGGCGGAAATAAGGGGGGAAATTCCATTTTCAATAGCAACAAAAAACTCAAATACCTAAGAATCAATTTAACCAAAGAAGTACATGACCTATATGCAGAAAACTAGAGAACAATGCTAAAAGAAACGTAAAAAGTCCTAAACAAATGGAAAAACATTCCATTTTCATGGATTGGAAGAATAAATATCATGAAGATATCAATCTTACCCAAACAGATCCAAAGAATCAATGCAATATCAATCAAAATACCAACAGCTTACTTTACAGAATTACAAAAGACAATTACCAAATTCATTTGGAAGGGAAAGGGCACCTGAATAGCCAAAAGCATTCTGAAAATGAAGAGCAAGATGGGAGTAATTTCACTGCCTGACCTTGAAACATATTATAAAGCTACAATGGTCAAAGCATCATGGTACTGGCATAAAGATAGACACATCAATCATTGGAATAGAATTGAGAACCCAGAAATAAACCCTCACCTATACAGTCAACTGGTTTTTGACAAACCTATCAAGTTAATATAAATTGGAAAAAACAATCTCTTCAACAAATGGTGTTGGAACAACTGGATATGTATAACCAAAAGAATGAAAGAGAATCCCTATCTCACTCCCTGTAAAGAATCAACTCAAAATGGATCAAAGACCTACATATAAAACCCTGGACATAAAACTACTAGAAGAAAATATAGGGAAACATCTTCAAGACCTGGTAGTAGATGGTTTCTTGGACCTTACACCAAAGCATGTGCAACAAAAGAAAAAGTAGATAAATGGGACCTCCTCAAAATGAAACACTTTTGCACCTCACAGGACTTTGTCAAAAGGGTGAAAAGGCCACCAAGTCAATGGTAGGAAATGTTTGGAAATTACATATCGGATAAGGATTTAATATCCAGGATATATAAAGAGATTTTACAACTCAACGATAAAAAGACAAACAACTCAATTAAAAAATGGGCAAAATATTTGAATAGACATTTGTCCAAAGAAGAAATGCAAATGACAAACAAGAACATGAAATGCTCAATATCACTAATCATTATGGAAATGCAAATCAAAACTATAATGAGATAACATTTCACACCTATCAGAATGGCCACTATTGTAAAGACGAACAACTAAAAGTGTTGTACAGGATGTGAAGAGACAGGAACACTTATTCACTGTTGGTTGTTTTAGCAATTTAGCGTTTTGATGTTATTATGAAATCCAAAAATAGATATTGGATTATGCTTGTAAAATGGTCTGTTAATCTGGTTGTGATTTAGTTAAGATTAGGGCATTCACTGGGCCACACCAGTAGGGCATTGAGCCCCAACACTTGATGGGGAATCAAATATAAAAGGCATGGCAAAGGACAGAGTTGAAGCAGTTTTTGAGTTTGAGTTCTGATATTCAAGCTTTGATGCTGGAGCCTGGGGAGGCCAGCAGATGGAGGAGATTGGCCATGAGGAAGGAGAGAAGGCCCCAGGATAGAGATGAGTGATTCACCTGAGAGTCTACAGTTGACCTTGTGGAGAAAGGCAAAGCCTAGAGGGCCTCATAGTCTACAGCTGACCTTGTAGAGAAAGGCAAAGCCTAGAGGGCTTCATAGTCTACAGCTGACCTTGTGGAGATAGCAGAGGAGCTGAGCCCAGAGACAAGCAAGCCCTGGGAAGAGAGGAACCCAGGAAGCCTGAACCCTTGCAGACATCAGCAGACATTTTGCTCCAATACATAGCAACAGACTTTGGTGAAGGAAGAAACTTATGCTTTATGGCCCGGTAGCTGTAAGCGTCTACCCCAAATACAACCCTTTATAAAACCCAACCAGTTTCTGGTATATTGCTCAGCACCCCTTTGGCTGACTAATACAGTGGTAATGCAGAATTGTACAGCCACTGTGGAGGATTGTTTGGCAGTTCCTGACCCAACAGAGGCAAGCACAAAGCCATATTCATTTATCTTAGAAGAATCCCAAATCAAAAATTTCATATATTCTCCTATTCCCAAACCTATAGCTTCTCCACCGCTGACCTCCATAAATCACCCCTGAGATATCCACTCATTTGGTCAAACACCTCAAACAATAGCCCTCAAAAAGACAAGATAACTGATGCCAGAAGATTCCCAATTGCTGAATAAATGACTTCTCATAAAAATATTCTCCATTATGAATTTTCTGAAACTCCCTCAAGAGGTTTCATCCTAGTAAAGACTTGTCTCTGTTATTTTATGTTTTCATAGATATCCCTAAACTGAGTTTTCTTGAACACACCAATGCTTCTGTTTGTCTGAAAGATAGTGCACAGTGATTACAGACCTAGTGTTTCACTCCTATGTATTTCACTTATTTTATTTAAATTATAAAGTAAGGCATTCCTATATTAAGTACAGACATAGAATTTCTCACATTTGATTTCTCTGACTCTCCGCATCAATTAGGTATAAATTGTGAGGTCTCTGATATGGTACACAATCAGACCATCTTCTAATGGCTTTGCTACAAAGAAGATACTCATATGGATTCTGTCCCTTATAAATTTCCTTAGATTACCTTAAGTAGTACTGATGACTAAAGACACCTCCATATTGATGGAAAAAATAGTGTTTCTTCAGTATGTGAGTTCTTTGGTGTGTTTAAAGGGATTTATGTAAACAAATGCACATATATGCATATGTATTTATATATCATTTTACAAATAAAAAATAATAAAATAATAAAATAAAGCACACTGATAAATTGAAGAAAAAAAATAAAGGGACTTCTTTAACGAGAATTCTATGGCTGAAGTCTCTTTCATATTCAAAGCATTTATAGAATGAGTTCTCTCATTCCATCTAAGGTCAGAATATTGACTAAAGGGTTTCCCACATTAATGACATTCAAAGGATTTCTATTCAATTTGAATAATATCATGTTGTCTAAGGTTAGAAAAATTGAGATTTTCCCACTTAGATGACATATTTATAATTCTTGTCCAGTGTGCATTCTCTCATGTTGCCTGAGGGCATAACTATGAGTGAAAGTTTTCCCATATAGATGATATCTATAGGGTTTTTCTCAATATGAGTACTCTCAAGCTTTCTAAGTGAAAAATAATGAAAGAAGACTGTCACAGATAGATGACATTCATGGGGTTCCTCTCCAGTGTAAGATTTTCTTTGTTGACTGGGGGTAGAGCAATGAATGAAGGCTTTCCCACTTAGATAGCATTCATAGACTTTCTATCCAGTATGAATACTCCAATTTTGTCCAAGAATAGAATATTGACTGAAGGCTTTTCCACGTAGATGACATTCATAGGCCTCCTTACCTCTGTGAATTATCTCCTGTTGCCTAAAATGAAAAATCTAATGAAAATTTTTCCACATAGAAGGCAACCGTATGGCTTCTCTCCAAATTGAGTTTCATTGTTTTGTTTGTGGACAGAGATTTTAATAAAGACTATAGCACTTCAATGGCATTCACATCATTTAATTCTTGTAAGATTCTGCTTATTTTGATCAAAAGATGACTGGTCACTGCGTATTTTCCAAGTGGTTTGCTGAAATATGATTTCTTTGTCATGTCAATTAATGCATGTGCATCACTGTGGATCTGTAAGTGGAATCTTCTTGCAAATAACTGCATTTAAAGGTTTTTCTTTTGGGTGAAAGATCTCTACTGTGGGGAATTAGATGAGAGACTATAAAAGTCATCAATATACATGAAAGTTTTCATTTCCCTACATATGAATCCTAGACTAATTTTCTAGAGATAGTACCCAATGGAAATACTGCCCATGTTAGTTTCATATACACATTATTCTCCTCCATACATAGAGATTTGCTCTATGATGGCGTCCCAATTGCAGAGCTGTCTGGTCAATTTTGAGGTTCAAGATGTTTCAAAGTTTATGTATGTGAACTATGTTTACACAGTTGTTTTTTTATAAAACATCCTGTTAGAGTTTTGCATTCAGTTTAATTTTTCCCTAATTTCAAACTATCAGAAATTTTTAGCATGTAATCCCTAAATTTATTACAATTAATTGATTGTACTGAATTCCTAATTTACTCCATCCTCAGCTATTTGTAAAACTGGGCTTCACTCCAATGGTGCTTACTAATGACATGTTGTTAGAAGTGTCTGTACTGCAAATAGGTTGCATGAATATCATTTCTTGTTTTTTAAAGCCATTTTCCTTCCTGTAAAAATTGTGGGGGGTTTGATAATGTATTTGACTGGGCTCTTAATAGCTGGTAAATGTTTGGGCAATGTGCACTTGGTCTCATCAAATTTATAATAAATCTGAAATTTCTCATTGGACTAGTTCCCACAATATATATTTTGAGACAAAAAAGAATTTACCCAAGGAGTTCATGATTCTTGGTTTTGTTGATTTTTGCTAACTTGGCTTGACGTTAAGAAAAATTAAAATTAATTAAAAATCGATCTATCGCAATAGGTGAACTCACTGAATCTACTGGTTGAGCTAGAGCTGCTCAGCAACAGGCATTAGATTCATTACCTAAACTTCATTTAGACAATATCATAACCAAACTTGATTATATATTAGCTGAATAAGGACGCATTTTATTTTTTTTAATTTATTTTTTATTTTTAGGTGATGTCAATTTTATTAATGCTACTCTTTGTTTTCTTTTTTTTTTTATTGAGGGTAAAAATCAAGTTTTTCACAATACATACCAATATTTGTAAAATGATATATAAATACATATGCATATATGTGCATTTGTTTACATAAATGTTATTTGTTATATAAAGATATATATTAAAGGTGCTTAGATTACCTAAATATTACTCAGAAATTACAGGGATTCCCATGTTCCCCACCGCCCACACGTCCAACAACATCCCACACCACCATTCCACATCTTTGTGGTACAACACCCACAATGGATATACACATCCTGGGGCCTTGCCACCGAGCATAGACCACAGTTCACATCACAGACCACACTCTCTCCCACCCAGTTCTGCATGGTATATTCTGATGGAAAATGGCCTACATCTGTTGCCACTTCGCCACTCAGGACAACCCCCAAAGTCCCAAAAAAGCCCCAGTATTTCAACTGCCCCTCCTATCCCTGCCCCAAAAATGTCCAGTGGCCACCAGCTCCACCTCACTGTTACAATTTCTTCCATTGTTTGAATCACAATATGTCTACAACAGAACACCACCAAGTCCACTCTAGTCCACAGCTCCTCCTCCAATCCTGAAGGGACTTGGATGGTGATGTCCACTCCACCTCCAAGTGAGAGAGGGCTTATATCCCATGGATATAGTGGATGGGATTATCTTGCCTTCAGCTGCAGGTCCTCTCCATTCCCTGGGATGGCCATTGCCCCTCATCGTCTCCTCGCCAGGTTACTTGGATGAGTCTATTGAGCTGTAGGGTAGGAGTTGCAGCTCCACGGAGATTCCAGGCACAGCTGGCTCATAAGTTGGCCAGAGGATACAGTCTCTGGAAGTACACTTAAAAGCTCCTTCATCACATATAGGTTTGAGTAGAAGGGACTGATGAACCATGTGCAATGATGACTTATTTGAGTCCAACTCTGTCACTCTCAGGAACACAAATGCCAATGAAGAGCCCACTAATTAGGCATCAATCTCTGGAGCTATCCCCACTTGTATAGGACCTGGGTGTCATCAGAGCCCTCATTGGTCCCTCAGTGTGTTGTGATATCCACTTTGGTGTTCTATGAGATCCTACTGAAGTGTGCATAAGTACCTGGAAAATGTGCTTTCTAAAAAAGTCTCACCTAAGGAGCTCTGAAAATTCTAATACACTAATTAAGTTGGTTTTCTATTAATCTAATTTTAGAACTTTACTCTTTGCACTTAGTTCCCCAAAGGATATTAACTGGAATTTCTCAATTTTGTTTACGGGAATAAGATAATGTCTCATCTGAAAGCAAAACCAGAAAGAATGGTGTCAGGAGAACCTGTAAGTCTGTAACTTTTCTCAGAGACTAAAAAAATTGCTTGATATCCTTGAGTGGTTGGCTGAGAAAGGCTCATGAAGACCTTGCACATAGGTACCTGCAAAACAATATGTAAACTGTGGTTTATAAGGTGCTGAAACACAGGAAAAGTTTAATATGCTTGAGACAATGCAGAACTGAGAATTTGTACATATTCTTCTCACAGGACCCCTGGAAGCATGACTTGGACCTGAGGGCTGAGGACTGAGTGTGGCATGGGACAGGTACTGTGCTCATTTGAAGCTGGCCAATAACAGGAATGCAATGGACTCACACAAAGTAAGATGCTGGGTGGGAGGGGTGCACCCAGTGTGAGGCTAGGCAAAAGGACATCCTGGACTGGACTGGCTACAGGAAATGAAGAGATGTTCCTGAGTGCTGGGCAGTTAACAAGGCCTTAGACTTCCTCCTGACTCTGGCTTGGTATGCTCAGTCAAGTCCTCTGGATGGACCAAGCATGATCTGCCACCTAGGCTGGGCAGCTACCAGCCGGGGGATCCAGCAGGAGTGCTGGTGGTTTTGGTTAGGTGGTTGGGGAAAGCTAGGTCCCTGCAGTGGTGGGCATGGGGCCCACATGGTCTGGGAAAGGGGGTGTTTGTGGTTGTTGTGGGGGGTAGGGTTCACTTCCAGGTACTGAGACAGGCTAGGCAGGGTGGGGCAGGGCCAGGGACACACCCCCTGGGGATCACTGCTCTGGTGGGATGTCAGAAGCAAAGCAGAGACCCTCCTATTTGTAATCCACCCAGGACCATGGATTTCCATTGGACTCTGGTTTTCTGGACAAGTAGTCAGACACTGCCAGTATGGTCTCACTGCCTGGCCTGCCTTTTAGATGCACTTGTCAACCCATGGTGTTGATGCAAGCCAAGCAAGAGGCATACATCTCTATCTCGGGTGTCCTTGTGGCTGGTGGCAGCAAACAGGTGTCAGGCAGTGGGGGCCTGCAACCCCTGCAGTTGGGTGAGACTCCACAGCACCATACAGTGCAAGCTCTTGAAGGTCCAGGCCACAGCAACCCCTGTTTTCTGTATTTTCACCCTGAAGATGACTCATGTTGCTCATCTCTGAAGCTAAGCTGGATTGGGCCTGGTTAATATTTGGATGGCAAACAGTCTGAGAATGTCAGGTGCTTTTGCTAGCCACATGTCTCTCTCTCTCCCTCTTCTTTTGGCCACCACCACCCAGAGAATGGCTGCCTCTATGCAATGCCTCACACTCCTCCCCCCACCTGTATGGCCATCTCCACCTTGACCCTGCCCACAGTGACACAGACAGGCAGCTGAATCCCAGCCCTTCTGTAGATGTCCCAGTCCCAAATAAGGCCTGGCTTGGCAAGGACAACAGAGACCCAGACTTCTGAGGTCAAGCCTCCTCACCTGCTAGACCTCTTTTCAGCTCTCAGGCCCCTTAAACCTTGGCACCTGCAAATAAATGTTGCACACCAGGGGCTACCTTTGGCCTTCTTTGCCTTTGCTGATACAACTGGGATAAGCCAAAGGAATACCCCTTCCCTTTGTCCCTGGTCACCAATCTACACATTCCTCATGATAGCAGTATGCTCTGGGTTCTGGCATCTAAGTTCTTGGCTATGTCATATAAAAGAATTTAAGGACATACCATAGTGTAGGCAAGAGAGTAAGTAGTTTATTAGGAAAGAAGAAAACTAGAAATGAGATAAGTACACAACCCAAGACATGGCTGTGGGCATTTTACATGGTGAAGGGTGACCTCAGGATCCCAGGTTAGGCCTTCATAAAGCCTTTCCTCCTCTCCTGTTGGGGAGGGGTCCCAGCTGTTTGCTCTTCTGATTGGATGCCACACCTGTTACCTGTCATGGGACCAATGGAGAGGCCTGTTGTTTGGACTTATCCAGGGCTTCCCCTTGGCTGTGAGAAGAGTTCAGAATGGGACCTTGTGTCCAGAATCTAGGTGGGGTCTTTCTGGCTTTGTTTTCAGTAGCAAGGGGTTTCTGGGCAGGGTCTCATGGCCATGTTCTTTGCCAGGTCCCAGCTGCCTTCCCTCTTTCCCTATACTAACCTGCCTCAATTCCCCCCTCAGGGAGCTTATACCCTTGTATTTAATGGGGAGCTGAAAGGTGATGGTCATTCTTCTGTAGCTGCTTCCTGGTGGTTAGGGGGAGTAGTCCCTGCCTCACAGGGTATAAAGCCCAATGGCTATTTTATTGAGGTTGAACAAAGAAGGGTCTGGAACCATGGTAGGAAGTGGATTAATTCTCCATGTGACTAATATCTTATTCTGGAAGGTGTTGATTCTGGAAGAATAAACTTAGTTAGAATTTAAGGTACACTGTCTTACTGAAAGAATAGAGAAGATAGTGGTAAGTGGACCCAACAAGGGGCCAGCCATGACACACTGAACCACAAGGGTGAGAAAGGTCTGGTGCTTCCAGTAGCTGCATCCTCCCAAATCTGATGGGAAGCAGCATTCTTCCTTAAGATCTTTTATGCTGTTGGTTAATTCTAGGGAGAGATTGTGGTAGGCCTGCTGGCTTGGTATAAATTGCCAACCCCAGTTCCCATAGTGGTAGTTATGCCTAAGATAACCACCTATGCTAGGAGAAGTATGAAGAGAGGCACTACCTTAGATGTAAACTCACAATGATAGTAAAGGCAAAAACAAGGCAAGCATGAGAAAATTAAAATAAAAATGGTACTTAAAAGAGCCATTCCTTTATCTTTTAAGCACAGTCTTTAACTACTTAGAAAATGAATTAAATTTAACAAGATTTTAACATGTTCAACACTCTCTGTATATGATCTAGAATAGAAGAGATATAGTCATCAGGTATATAGGTACAGCACTTAATACTAATCAATGCACAAGTTCCTCTTTGAGCTGCAGTTAATAGATCTAAGCTCCATGTTTACAATACCACAAGTGTTGTCTCCAAAGGGAGCAGAACATAATGCCAATTGTGTTTAAGTTCTACTCACATTACTCTGATAATTATTGCTCCACTTGGTATGTCCTTCAGATAGCCAACATGCTGCAGCATTGCTAATCCTACAGAGAAGCTAGAAAGGTAGCATCCAGTGTTTCACCAGTCTGGTGCATATTGCCCTTTGGCACTATGAAACAGAGCCAACCTGGAGGCAATGTTCATTGTAAATCTGGACATATTGAGCCACTGCCAGCTGCTGCAGAAGTCCAAAACTGCAACATACTCTCCATCTACTTCAGGAGCATGTCCAGATGTGATAGATACTCAAATGGATAGACACCATGCAGGGTATTTGGGACTGGTTTGAAAGCATGCACAAAAACATTGAAAATACAGGTCTATCTCTTCTAATTTTATACACTTTCTAAACACTTCCAATGCAATGTATAACATATCAAATGAGCATAAATATTTTTAGTACTTTACTTTTTACTTCTAAACCTTTACCATGATTACGTTAATTAGCAGGTATTTTATTTTAGCAGTACAAGAACAAGTACTTTTTCCATTATTTTATGAAAATCTAAGATTCCCAATGGAATCTCCTCTACCACCACTTTAACATGCAGATTGAGGTAGCCTATGACAGGTTTCCCTGTTAGGAAGTTACTTTTTGTTATTAGTATCAGTTTAGATTTCTAATTAATAACGTCTTCCTGGAATTAGCCATTTAAATGCTTCAGGTTATATGATTTACAAACTTCTTAAAATTCACCATAACCACACAAACTACTTATTTCACATTTAAATAAGCTTATATATTACAGTTATAAACCAATGAGATTGCCCTTTATCCATGTAATGTAAACTTTGTCTTACATTTCTCATTCTGTTCTATGAAAACTAGTCATTTCTCTTTAAGACAGATCTACCTTTCCTTCTTTAACTTTAATTTCATTAAAAGGAAACTTACAATTTTCATCTTAAAGATTTAGAACATATAATGTTAATTTATTTTATTAGTATCCTATAAACCTATGGAGATTACACACAAGCCAAATAAAATGAAAACCATTATATTCTATGTGAGAAATGTTCTTTTTCCTTCCTTCACAGGAGGCTAAAAACTCTCTTTTCTTTAATAAAATTCTAAGACTGTGGATAACCTTAAAAGCATAATGACTGCTAGATTCTGGAATATGTTAAAATTGTTTAATTTGTTTTAATTATAATTTAGAAAATATTTTTCCTTGCGTCTCAAGGACTTTTTTTCCTTTACTTACTGAAATTTGAAAATTGGATTATTAATTATTCTCATTTTAAGTCTGTTAATGAGTTTAAATTGGGGAATTACAGGACAAACTATGATTCTTAATTCTCCAGCCTAGTAGATAAAAGTTTTATGCTAAACTTACATTTTCCTATCTTGTCACACAGAGCCCTTCCACCATAGCTTTTGCAAAGAGAAGGTGCTGGGGGCTGGTTAGGTCAAAGAGCTTAGGAAAAACTTTTATCCCTTTATCAATAGTTTCTATATTCAGATTTCTATATGACATTTCTGTACTGCTTAGCCTAGTTTCTGGTTAAAGAATATTCTTTCACATGTACAAGTGCATATTTAAATCTTAACAATTTAAATAGAGCTTTTTTAAGAATTTTCATGTTAATTTGATATTATTGTCCCATTGTATGAAAATATATGCTGAACAAATAGACACAAATAGAGTTAGATACGAACAAATAACTCATTAATGTTACTTATAATTTTCATTCTATTACAAAATAAGTTTATGTATAAAATAGCATTTAAAAGATCTCTTTGAAGCCTATTTCTGATTATTCTAATTTGCACTGTGACCATGAAGTTTTGCACACAAATTTCATTCTTTTTAGTTATTGGCTTAAAATCAATTTTTTCCAATGCTTTGAAATACAATCTACATCATTTTCCTTTACTTCAGAGCTCTGCTTATTTTCTGTAGCAGTTTGATATTATTATGAATTCAAAAAGAAAGACATAGATTAAGTTTGTAAACTGCTCTGTCCCTCTGCTAGGGATAACATTTGATTCTATTAGATTCACCTGAAATGTCTTTGATTAAATTATGCTAAGATTAGGGCTTGATTTGACCATGTCAATAGGGTGAAGCAAGTTTGGGTCCCTGACCCCTTGGTGGGCTATATAAATGGACACTCACTCAAGAAGACACACAGAAGAAGATGTAAGAGCTCTATAGATACAAGAGGAGAGAACTTAGTTTTGATGCTGGAGCCTAGAGAGAGCTGAGCCCTTTGCTTGATAGTTTACAGGTGACCTTGTGAAGAGACCAGAGAAGCTGAGTCTGGAAAGAAACAAGACCTATGCCAGCCTACTTATGAGAGTGGAAGAAGCTGGGAGCACAGAGACTTAAGAGGAAGAAGGAAGGCTGAACCCTCTCAGGGTTCAGCAATCATCTTTGGTGAGAAATTACCTCTTCTGGTACCTTGAGTAAGACTCTTTAAGGTCTTGTAATTGTAAGCTTCTACCCTAAATAAATACCCTTTAAAAAGCCAACAGATTTCTGGTACTTTGCATCAGCACCCCTCTGACTAAAACATTTCCCATTTTGACTTTTGCAGACCTTGGATTAGCAACACTATTTTCAGTGTAAACTCACTGAGGTCAATGAAGTCTCAGGGTGTGAGGAAGGTCAAATTTGGGTGATGCCCATGCCCTTAGCCAGCTGCAGGCAGCTGGCTGTTGGCACCAGTGAGGTGGCCCCCATCTTCACATATTCTTGGGCCCATGTTCAAAGGTAATTGATTGACCTAGCTTGTAGCAACTGTTCTCTAAACAATCCTGGGTTCGAGGACAGTTGAACAATAACACAGTATGTTACATAATCTAATTGACATGTTATGTAACATGATTGACATGTTATGCTTACCACTGTATCAATATGTTATTGCATGCCAACAATGACATAATAAAAACCAACAGATCAGCCCAAAGGCTGCTAAAAATCTGCTGCATGGCTGCTGCCTGCTGCCTGGTAGGGCCATTATACTTATCTTCCTCTTGTGTTTTTTGCTTCTCCCCCTCAAAAGTCCCTTTCTTGAATACAGTTAACAATTGGCATAGTCAACAGGATCAGGATTTGCCTTGTACACCCACTGCACATGTTGATATATAGGTAGGGGGTATTGGCCCCAGGAGACAACCTACATTTATGTGGGCTGGGGTGCCAGAATTGTTGTCCTGCTGGTTTGTCTGTTCTGCAGTGATCCCAGATAACACACCAGCATCT
>JAQZBX010082052.1:0-13588 GCA_029593785.1 Cabassous unicinctus | reverse complement strand
TTTTTTTTTTTGGTGAAATACCGGACCCAAAATAAGTCCTCTTCGGGACCACCCCCTTCACCGAGGGGACCCTAACTAGACTTGTGGAAACTAATCAAGCACTTCCCACTTCCTGGACTCCCCAACGGAGCTGAAGCTCTGATGCTAGTCAGTGCAGTATGATAAAAATGGCCAACTCCGCCCCTTCTGGAGCCGAGTGTCACCAGGCTGCTGGGTAAATCAGGTTTCCTCAGCAGATTTGCCTCTCCCCTCAGCCTGGCACTGCTTCAATCTGGCTTATCTGCTCCCCAAAGCTATGAGGGGGTCCAGGTAGCCAAATCAATGGTAAAGAATCCCCTCTCTGCCTTCTGTCAGAATCTTCCCTCTCTCAGAGAGTGTTCCCTCTCCCAGGCTTGGTGGGGTTTGTGGCTTATCCCTGGAGAACTAGGTAAGTCAACTCCCTCAGGAGATTTACCCCTCCCCTCTTCCGGGTGTCGATTCAATCCAGCTGTTTTGTTCGCCCAAGCTGCAAGGGGTTCCATGCAGCCAAATCCACAGAAAGGAATGCTCTCTCACCCCTTGCCAGAGCCCTTCCACTCCCTGTCACCTGTTTGCCAGGCCGGGAGTCATGTCTCAAACCGGCTTTTTTTTTTTTTTCCCCCCTAAAGGTGGGGCTTAGCCGTCTGTGTTAACCACCACTGGCAGGCTAAAAACTCACAAATCTCTACCGATCAGTCCACGCCGTTGATCTGCGTAAATAGATGTCCCAAGCTTCTCACTCCATGCATCCTCAGCACAGACCCCCAGGCAAGACCTTGTCCACAATCCACCATCCTCAGGGAGCTCTCAGTGAGTGCCCTCCTAAACCGATGCCATCTTGCCTCTAGCTCCCCTCTTATGATTCTTTTTATTTCTGTTGGGTAAGTGGTATTCCCTTCTTCATTTCTTATGTTATGTATTTGCATCTTCTCTTTTTTACTTTGGTAATCTAGCTAAGGGTTTGTTAATTTTATTAATCTTCTCAAAGAACCAGCTTTTAGTTTGTTTATTTTTTTCTAGTGTTTTTTTGTTTTCAATTTCACTTAGCTTTGCCCTCATCATTGCTATTTCCTTCTTTCTACTTGCTTTGGGATTAGTTTCTTATTCTCTTGTTAATTCCTCCAGCTGTGCAGTTAGCCTTTTGATTTTAGCTGTTTCTTCTTTTTAAATATAGGTATTTATGGCTATGAAACTCCTTCTCAGTAAAGCTTTTGCTGCATCCCATAGGTTTTGATACATTATGCTGTCATTTTCATTCATTTCAAAGAAGTTACTGATTTCTTTTGTGATTTCTTCCTTGACCCACAGTTTGTCTAAGATTGTGCTATTTCACTTCCATATCTTTGTGCCTTATCTTGTTCTCTGCCCCTTACTGATTTCCAGCTTAATTCCATTGTGGTCATAGACATTACTTTGTATAATTTCAGTCTTTCAGAATTCATTGAGAGTTGTTCTGTGGCCTAGCATGTGGTTTATCTTAAAGAATGATCCATGTACACTTGAGAAGAATGTATAACCTGCTGTATTTGGGTGTAGTGTTCTGTATATATCTATTAGGTCCAGATCTTCTAATGTATTATTCAAAATCATTGCTTCTTTATTGATTCTCTGTTGAAATGTCCTTTCTAATGGTGATAATTGGGTATTAAAGTCCCCCACAATAATTGCAGAAACATCTATTTCTCTACTTAGTTTTTCCAGTGTTTGCCTCATGTACTTTGAGGCACAATGGTTAGGTGCATAAACGTTCATGATTGTTCTTTCTTCTTGATAGATTACCCCTTTTATTAATATATAGTGGCTTTCTTTGTGTCTTACAACAATTTTGCATTTAAAGTCTATTTTGACTGATATTAATATAGATACTTCTGCCCTTTTTTGGTTATTGTTTGCATGAAAAATATTTTCTAACCAGTCACTTTCAGCCTCCTTGCATCCCTGGGTCCAAAGTCAGTTTCTTGTAGACAACATATAAATGGGTCATATTTCCTTATCCATTCTGCCAATCTGTGTCTCTTGCCTGAAGTGTTTAATCCATTATCATTCAATATTATTACTGTCAAGGTATTATTTACATTAGTCATATTTTCTTAAGGTTTATGTATGCCATATTTTCTTTTTATTTCTCTTTTTATCTCTTCAGTTTATCTCTTCACTCTCCTCCATCTCTCTCTCTCTCTCCTATTTTTCCCTTTTGACCTGCAAAACTCCCTTTAGTATTTCTTAAAGGGCGGTTTTCCTATTGACATTCTCTCTTAAATTTTGTTCATCTGTGAATATTTTGAACTCTCTCTCATTTTTGAATACCAGCTTTGCTGAATAGAGAATTCTTCTTTTAGCACCTTCACTATGTCATACTACCACCTTCTTGCCTCCATGGTTTCAGATGAGAAATTAGCATTTAATCTAACCAAGCTTCCCTTGTATGTGATAGATCTCTTTTCACTTGGTGCTTTCAGTATTATTTTTTTTCTTAAACATTGGACTATTTGACAAATAAATGTCTTGGAATAGGCCTGTTAGGGTTCATACTGTTTGGGGTCCACTATGCTTCCTGTACATGTATGACCATATCCCTCAATAGGTTTGGGAAGTTTTTAGCCTTTGTTTCCTCCAACACACCTTCTGCCCCCTTTCCCTTTTCTTCTCCCTCTGGGATGCCTATAATGTGTATATTTAAGTGTTTTGTATTGTCTTTCAAATCTCTAAATCCCTGCCAGATTTTTTCTATCTTTTTATCTATCTCTTCTACTACCTGTCTGACTTCAGATGTACTGTTTCCACATTGTTGATTCTTTCCTTGCCTGTTTGAATCTGCTGCTATGTGCTTCCAGTAAATTTTTGATTTCTTGTGTTGTGGCATTCATCACCATCATATCCATTATCTTTTTATGAATGTTTACAATTTCTTCAGATGTTCCCCCAATGTCTTCTTAATATCCTTAATCTCTTCCTTCATTTCATTAATTTGATTTATAATATTTGTTTGGATATCTCTGATTAGTTGTTCCATCATCTGCATCTCCTCCTGCTTTTCAGTTTATTTTTTGAACTGGGCCATGTATTCCTGTTTCTTAGCATGTCTTGTAATTTTTTTTTTGTTGTTGCTGTCTAAGCATCTGTTTATCTTGATGAGTTTATTCATTTCATTACCTTCTCTTTCTACACTAGGGTTTTATGTTGTTGTTTTCATGTGTGTGGTAATGTTTTACTTTTGACACTTCATTCCTCTTATTCTATTTCTATTCTGTTTTCTATGCTACCTTGACAAAAAATTAGGACCAGAGAATAGAAAAGAGATAAGAAGAGAAAAAAAAAATAATTGTGATAATAATAGTAAAAGGTAGAAGAGGAACTGTAGAAGAACTTGGAAAATGAATAATAAACACGAGTAAGAGGTACAAAGGAACAGAATAAAAAAGTAAAGTAGAAACAATTAAATGAAAAAAACAGAACAGAAAGAAATATACAGAATGTATTTTAAGGCTGGAATGATGAGAGGAAAAGAAAAAAGAAAAGAGATAGCATATTTAGAAAACATTGGTAAAAAAATGAAAAAAGAAAAAAAAGGAAAAGAAAGAAAGGGGAGACACAGCAAATAAATAGGACAGCAGCAGGTAATTTTTAAAAAGTAGAAGAAAAACAAAAGCAAAAAAAAAAAAAAGTGAAAACAACTTTCCCTCTTAGGTACCTAGGGAGCTTCTCAGGGTGCCGGTATTCATCAATCAATCACCCTGCAGCCTCCCTCTGCAGGTTTTTCAACCAGGTTTTAGCAAGTAAAATAAGGAAAATAAAAAGGAACCATTTTTTTAAAGAGATCCAATAAAAGCTAATACGAAAAAATGTCTATATGTTCCCTGTTAAAATATCAGATGGATGCCTGATATCTCAGTGGATCACTCCTTTAAGAAGAGTCAGGGATTGAACCAGAGTCCTCATATGTGTAAGGCAGGAATTTCTCCACTGAGCTGAAGTCTCTCTTTACACTAGTTAGCCTTTCAGAAAGCTATCTGCTTCCTTTCCCTCAGGCAGTTTAGATTCCTAATAGTTTGTCAGAGTCATTCTGATTAGGCACCTCTCTGTCTCTGCTCCCTCTCTAATATAATTTCTCTCTTTACTTGGGCTTCTGGGCATGACAGCCTGCCTGAGGAGATCCCCTTACCCTTTCCCTTTGGGACGGGGCCCCCTCTGAGATTTAATGGGACTCACCTGGCCTAACTCATGGCAAAGAAACTACTCTGCCCCCCTCCCTCACTCCTCTTCCTCCCAGGGAATGCCCCCTCACACTCTGATAAGAGCAGCAAGCTAGTGCTCCAACTTGGATGCTTACCCTGTGGGCAGGATATATATGCAGCTTCTAGCCAGATCGGCAAGCAACACACAGTTTTCCTTTGGCTTCTTTCTCTCCCCAAAACCCTCCCTGATGACTCAGGGAAACTTCCTGTTATATACACATCCAAAGAAGCTCCCTTAGATAGGCCTCTTTCCTCTCTCTGGTACACCTTCGAGTGTCAGACTTCTACCCTCTGTCCTCAGAGCCATTTTCCTGGAACTCCCACATTTTATGCAACTACAAAAAATGTGGAAACAGTTTTTGAATTGGTTAATGGGTAGAGGCTGGAAGAGTTGTGCAAAGCTTCATAGAAGAGGCCTAGATTGCTTTCAAGAGATTTTGGAAATATGGATGCTAAAGGTAATTCTTATGAGGATTTAGAAGAAAATAATGAATATTTGTTGAAACCAGAGGAAACGGTTATCCATGTTTTAAAGTAGCAGAGAACTTGCTAAAATTGAGTTCTGATGTTGGATGGAAGGCAGAATTTGAAAGCAGTGTGCTTGGATATTTAGCTGAGAAGATGTCCAAGGTAAATATGGAATATGCAGCATGTTTCCTCCTTGCAGCTTATAATTAAATGTGAGAGGAAAAAGATACACTGATAACTGAACTCCCAAGCACACACAAAAAACATAAACAAAAACAAAAATACAGAAATTGATGGTCCCAAATTTTTTGAGCTTCCCCAAAACAAGTTCCCAGAGAATAATGCTCCATGTGAGGATTTAACTAATTATGCATCCAGTCGGGTATTTCAGTGCAAGTCAAGAATGGAAATGCAGTTATCCAGAAAGGATCTATAGAAAGTTTTTTGCTGGATGGTTTGGACCCTTGTGTACTTCATGCAAAATGGACATTTTTTTTCTGAGATCTTTATGAACAGAATCATTGCCAACCTGGACTAAAAGGGCCAGAAAAAGAACAAATTGAAGGAAAAATAACTTCAAGAGCAGAACCATGAAGCTGAGGTTTTTGAATGAAGACCTCTTCCCAGGCCAAGAGACAGGGTCCATCTATCTGTGTGGAAAGGGTGAGTCAGCCCCAGCACTTGGAGAAGGTGGGCCTTCTCCCCATTTTTTCAGAAAGAGTGCTATCACCCATTGTTATCAGAGAATGTAGCCTGTGACAAGGGGATTGTGGAGAGTCTGGCCACCATCCAATGCTTGATGAGGGTGGAACCTGTTCTCCAGTGTTTGAGAACATGGCTGCTACACAAGCCCTTGGAAAGGTTGGGGCTACGGCTCCATCAGGCCTGGAGGACAAAATATTGTTCCATAGATGATTCTCAGCCCTTGAAATCAAATGGATTATGTCCTGCAGGGTTTGTTTGAGACCACTGACATTTGCTTTCCTTCCAATTTTTCCATACAAAAAAGGGGATGTTTATCCTATGCCTGTTCCTCCATTACATATTGGAAACAGATAGCTTGTTTTCTAGATTTCACAGGTCCACAGACAGAAGTAAATTGTGTCCCAGTACAAACACCTATAACTGAGTTTGATGAGACTTTTACTAAGCATTGTTTCCAAAATGATCTAATGTGTTGGGAATATTATTATGGAATAAGTGTATTTTGCATATGTAAAGAACGTGTCTTTTTGGGGTCCAGAGGGTGGAATGTGGTGGTTTGAACTTGTATGTACTCCAAAAAAACATGTTCTTAAATCTAATCCATTCCTATGCATATATACCCATTGTAAGTAGATGGGACTTAACCCTATTACTGGAGTCTTTTATAAATCAAATGAATACAGAGAGAGAAGAGAGAGAAAGAGAGAGAGAGACAGAGAGAGAGAGAGAGAGAGAGAGAGAGAGACAGAGAGACAGAGAGACAGAGAGAGACAGAGAGAGGCTGAAAATAACAAAACCCAGAAGAGAAAGGAGAAACTAATGGATGCCACCATGTCCTTTTTCATGTGGCAGAGTAGCCAAGGACCACCAGCAGCTGGTCTTAAGAAAGAAAGCGCTTCCTTGATAATACCTTGATTGGGATATTTTTCTGGCATCAAAAACTGTAAACTAAAAAATGCCCATGTTTAAGCCAACCCATTTCATGGCATTTGCTGGAGCAGCCTAGCCAACTAAACACCCTGCTTATGAAAATTAGTAATATCCTGCTTCTCCTCAAGTGTATATAACATATCCTTCCAGAGCAATCCTTGTATTGCCCATCAGGGTTATGTTTGTATATAACTCTCCTTTGAGCCTTGAAGCAAAGAGTTGTATTGATGGTAGGGATTGAGAAGACACTGGCATCCCTTTCAAGTCATCTGCCCTAGATGATATCATGGAAAGGTTTGTTCATTTTTTTTTCTGGGTAAAACTATTTCCTAGATAGAGGGGATAAAATACTACTTTCACAGACATGGAAAATTCAAGATTATTTGGGGGTTCAATGTTATCATCATCAATTCCTGTAGCTGTTACTTCCCATATAACTCTCAGATCTGTCACTCACCAAATCCATTTTTGTTACCTAGTCCAAGTGCCATCAGCGCTCACTTGGCTATCTATAAGTCATCTGAACTGCATCCATACATCTGTTTTTCCCATTTTAAAAAGAAGTTTTTTGTTTGTGTTGTTTATTTTTTTCTGACCAGTCTATTATTCTGATTAAAACCCTTCAATGGCTATCCTTCAAAATGTTTAACATTGCCTTCCCAGTCTCTATATTTTCTGGCTCTGCCCTCTTAACCTGCCTACTTAAATGCACCTTCATTTATCTCTATGTTGTCCAGGCACTCTAGACTTTTTTCACCTCTTCGAATACAAAGTGCTTTTTCTCATGACAGAACTTGACACTTGATATAACCTCTGCAGGACTGCTCTCTCCATCCTCCCTGAATCTGCCACCCCACCTTCATCACCTACTGGACCAGTGAGCTCCTATTATAAACTGTCAGTTCTCAGGTTAAATATTACCTTCTCAGATAAAATTTCCAAAGATCCCTCACTACTTAGCCCTTTTAATACAATCTCATGTAACCATATATTTTTCTTCATTATACGCATCATAATTTATAATTCTAGATTTATATAATTATTTGATTATCTCCCCCTTGTTCTGTAAGTTACACAAGGGTAGGTTCTTTCTCCCTCTCAATTTTCATTTTATTTTATTATTTTGTTTTATTTGAATTTTGATATTTTATTTGATATTTTTGGAAACCCTTTTCACATGGAACGTAATCTACACAACAACCTTGTGAGGATGGCAGAATTATTCCCATTTCATAGATAAGAAAACTGTGGGCTAAGTGAGTTTAAATACATTTCTCTTCACACAACTAGTGAATAGTATGTAGATCTAGGATTTATACTTAAACAATCTCTTTCTTGACAATGCTTATTAACCCTTACTTAAACTAAACTAAATCTTACTTTTCCTCATTGTTTTATCTCTTTCAACATCTTACTCAGTGCTGGATGCATAGGAAATTCTTGGTAAATGCTGCATGCTTTAAATGAATAAATGTGTGCATGGACTAATGTGTAGAAAACGTTTGCAGTAACCATATGATTTTGAGCTAATCAATAAATTGGCTGTCTCTTAATTTCATTATTTTAAATAAGGACAATTTTATCAAGTAATAGCCAGCATGTTTCAGGACTGGGGATCTATGGTCTTTTCCTTTTCATTATTATTATTTTCATTATCATTATGAACTATAAATTATTCTTGAACATCTGCTTTATGCAGACTATCCTGTTATATTATACTTCTCTACCAGTTTCTTTTTATATCAATGCATAAATTAAATAGGCTTTTTTTAAAGGTTAATTTGACCACTATATTCATGGGGAATGATCTCTCCTTACTTCATTCCAGAAAGATAATTGAGAAATATAATTGATTCCTTGACACCAGAACAGCACATGAACATTCTCTTTACATCTAGCCTGATCTCCCAAAGGGATGCTCAGTCTTATATGTACCCTTAGTATTGTTACCATTAGAAGGAGGATGCTTGGAATGAGTAGAAGGCACTTTCTATACTAAGGTAAGTTGGGAAATTCTGGCCTTTAGTCAAATTCAAATCAAGTGACTCTTCATATTCATGACAGTAAGCATTGTTTTAATTAACCAGGGGGAAATTAGTAGCAAATCAAAATATAAACAAAAGACAAAAAATAACAATTTGAAATAAAATAATATTTTTCTATAATAGTTGATAAAGAAAGTTGGAGTCCCAAATAGCTTTTTTCAATTCTTGTCTCTTTGGTCAATGAAACAGGGAATTAGATGAGACTTGACATGTACTTGATGGATGTTTCTATTCTCATAAACCCTCAGTATTCACCTCCTACTGTTCTCTCTGCTCTTATTATGCAGGGACAGTATTAGTTCCTTCCATAGTTTAATATGTGGAATAATCGAATTCGGTCAAACTTTCATGACACTAAAATGTTTTTTCTTGTGTATTAGGCAGTGCATGGGACAAGAGCTCAAGAGAAGACTTGAAATTAAATGTGACTTTAGGATATGATTGAACAGTAATAATAAATATACAATTCAAAAAGTATCTGATTAAAGTGGAATGCCACACACAGCAGGTGCATTAAGCTTTGAACACACTGAGGATTCACATTGAGATCAGCTCTTTTCAGTGTGACCATTCCCAGAGGCAGCTACTTCTTGCAGAGCCTTCTGGTGAAGAGAGATAACTGATAGATGGGAATGAGAGTTGTTTTTTGTGGAGACAGATTTCCAGCACCACTACAACCCAAGAAGGCATGCAACCAACTTTAAATCTATGAACTAATGAAAGTAAATGTAGCTTAAGGAAAAAAAAAAAACAACTCTCCTCTGTGTCTATACAAATAAAAATGTATAATAAGAAAAATATTAAATAATTACACATTATATTTCACTCATTCATATAAGGAATCTCTGGAGAAATGATTTTTGAAGTTCATATCAAGAAAGGCAAAATGTTGCCCGATATTTGGTTGATTGTTTATCTTACACACAGTCCTAATTGTATATATGGGAAGTGGGGAGTTTCAAATCTTTTGGGGTCCATGCAGAGCCGTGGATAGCATGATTATGATATAATAATTTGTTTTAAAAATAGAAATATAGATTCTAAACATTCTAGTCGCATAACAAATTCTCTCATTAAATAAGAGCAATCCCAATTGAGTATTCTTTATTTTTCTAGCTCAATTTTAGGTCCAGTGTCTGGCCAAGGTAAGAAATGCTTTTCAGTTTAAGAGATTTTTAAGCCACGGAATTATCAGCAATATCGTTAGGCCATCAGCCAATGGAGAACCCTGGCAATCACAATTTTGTTCTTCTTTTATTGTGGTCAGTTGCAGTAGGGACCCTCCAGGTTGTCACATAGAGAAGCAGATATAGCAATTTCCACATTGCTGGGGGACCTCTAAGAGATGAAGATTCTCAGAGTTCCATCACTCCCCAAAAACATTCATTGACCTAGTGTGTCTTTAGCTCTTAGTTCTATGGAAAATTCAAACACAAATATGAACAGAAATATCCATCAATTAATATTTTCCTACTTATCCTCAGGGTGTATTTGAAGATCCGACTTGTAGCTAAGATTTCAAATTCCAATTATGAATCGAAATCTGCTCTTTTATGATGCAATTTCACATTGTCTACTCCATTCCAAAATTTGTGCTTGGTTTTGGTGAAAAAAGATGAGTTAAAACTTTGTATTTCAAGGAAATTACAATCTGGTCACTGTCTAAGATTACTGTAAAGCAGTTAATAGAATAACTTTTGCTTCTCCATGTAATTCTCTAGGAAAAGACAAAGGGAAGAGATTAATTTACATGGTCCCCAATCACCCTAAATACAAAAGAAAAGACAAACAACTCACCTTTACCAGCAAATGAGGACAAATTAGATTAAAAATATTGATAATCCACATTATATAGTGGCAAACATAACTGAGAACTTAAGACAGCAGCATAGAACTGATTCTCAGTTAAAAAGGAGTAACATGCAGTTCAGCATGAACACATCTCATGAAGAAACACAAAAGTGTGTCAGTTGATTATTTTTATAGTAATGTAAAATGGCAAATGATGGGAGAGTGGGATGCTGAATATTTTAAGTCAGGGTCTACTCATTGGTCTTTTCACAGAAAGGTACTACAGAAATCCATAGTCAATGGATGACAAAAATTTCACCAAAATGAAGGAGTTCATTCTTTTAGGGTTCACAGCTGACTTACAGTTGCAGAGAGTACTTTTCTTGATCTTCCTCATAATTTATGTCTTCAGTCTCTTGGGGAACCTCACCCTGGTTTCTCTGATCTGTGCTGATTCTCGTCTCCACACACCCATCTATTTCTTCTTTGGGTAACTGTCATTCCTGAGCCTCTGGTATTCTTCTGTCTATACCCCCAAAATTCTGATGAACTGAATCGCTGAAGACAAAAGCATTTCCTTTGCTGGTTGCTTGGCTCAGTTCTATTCTCCTGGGCTGGCCTGCAGTGAGTGTCACTTGTTGGTTGCCATGACTTATGATAGCTATGTGGCCATCTCCAACCTACTGCTTTATTCCAAGAAAATGTTCCCAAGGTTATGTGTCCTTCTTGTTGCAACTTCATAATTTGGTGGCTTTCTTAACTCAACAGTTATCAGCAGCAAGCCATTTCCTCTGAGCTTCTGTGGCAACAATGTTATCAATGATTTCTTCTGTGATCTGCCTCCCCTTGTGAAGTTGGCATGTGATGTGAAGGAGAACTACCAGGCTGTGCTCTATTTCATACTAGCTGCCAATGTCATAACTCCCACCACACTTATTCTTGCCTCCTATCTCTTCATCATTGCTGACAATTTGAACATTTACTCTAACCAAGGCTGTCTGAAGGCTTTTTCCGCTTGTGGCTCTCATGTAACAGCTGTCATCTTGTACTATGTCTCAATTCTCTTCATTTACTCCAGACCAAGCACTAGCTATGCCCTGGAATGGGATAAATTGGTGTCCGTGTTCTATACTGTAGTGATTCCAAAGTTTAATCCTTTGATCTATGGCTTAAGAAATAAAGATGTGTAAGATGCCCTGAAGAAATTGTTGGCTAGAACCAAAGTTTCTTAAATTGAAATACTTGGCAAACAATGGCCATATTTTTTCAAATTATCTCCATATCATTATAATCATCTGGAACTCCAGAAATAAATAAATCAAGAAAGCAGTAAATTATTGGATAGAGTGGAAACACAAGTTTTCTTTTCTCTTTTTAAGTTGTATAGAGATGTATTTGAATGTATTGTTATAATATTTTAGCATACATAGGGTTGTAACTTTTGGAAAGCTGCTGTCTGTTTGCTTAGAACATTGTCTTTAAAACTGCTCATATTTTGAGATGGTTAAAATAAAATCTGGTTTATTTTTACTTTCACTCAAAAATTCATAAGGTGTTTGTACATCTATTTGAATCTATACACGTGAAAATGGGAATAATACTACTTGCTATGGTTCCGTTGTTAGGATTAGATGTTTTAAATGGTTTTCTTTGAATCATGTCATTCATAGGTGAGAAATAAAGAGGGCAAACTGGGAAATTGATTCCAAAGATACTACATTACTTATTGGAAGAGAGTACATGTTAGGAAGTCATGAGACAATAACCTACTATAAAGTAGAAATGAAAATGAATTTTTAAATTATTTTCCTTTTGATTTTTGTTTCTTGACTTGACATGATATACAGATAATAGACTTCCTTACATGCATGAGAGATCAAATACCTTCCCTGGGGTCACTATGAGCTTCCAGCAAAATAATTTTTCTCCAAAATTAAGGAATCAAGGGTAAAATTAGATTAACTGTATGAGTAACACAAAAATAGATGATAGATAGATAGATAGATAGATAGATAGATAGATAGATAGATAGCAAAGAGTCTTAAATCTAAAGGCAAGATTCAGAGTAATAATCTTTATTGGGTGAAGCAGTGTTGTATAACATACTACTTTCTGTGAATGTTTGCATTTCTTTGCTGTTCAGTTTTCCATATGATTAATTTGTAATTTTAAATGGAGTATATTTCAATGTGGTACATCACATTTCCTAAATGTGACAATATTTTAAAATATAAACATGAAGTTGTGCCAACAAAAATCCCTTTTATTGGTTTCCAAGGATAAATAGGAGTTTGATGAAGGACAAGATAAAGAAGGATAACCTGACCAGAGCAAAGAGCATATGGCAAGAAACAAAATTATGGACCACATGATATAGTCTACAAAATATAATTAGCCCAGTTGGAAAATTTCTATGATTACTGACATTTAATATTTATATTCTGAAATACTCATTATGAGTCCATTTTTAGTAAAACACTGCTTATTTCATAATATCCTCCATAATTTATCATTCTCAAACTTGTAATGAATTATAATTGAGTCTTGGAGACTGAGGTATCTTTTTTCTGGGGTGTTACATGGAAGGAGCCCCAAAAGGCTGTTGAAGAAATACATATATCACATCCAGCAAAGGCAATTTTAAAACATCCTAGCAAAGGGAAAAAGAGTGTCATTTTGAGGAAATCGCCTTTCTGACCAAGGGTAAGTACCTGGGATCAGGGGCAGCAAAGCATTTTGGCCTTTCTGTGCCTTCTCCTGACATTAGAAATGGGGCTGCACAATCTGGGTAGGCTCACAAAGGGTCATTGCTATGCCAAACAGACACACACTCACACACAAACATCCTACAATACATGCATGTATCCACATGCACACCCACACTCTCACACTCACACACTCATATGTTCCCCTCTAAAATAGGACATCATCCAGTGATTTATTGGCCTTTATCAAGTTGAAAATTCATTCTGGTAATTGCATTGAGGCCATCATATATTCACTTCCATTGTACAGAAATCAAGGGGACAATAAATGCAGCATGCTTTTTTACTCTTGATGGTGCTTTCCAGGCCATCAGAAGATCATATTTTCATTTTCTGATAGTAATTTTCATTTATGAGACGGACACAATTCTTCCACAGAATTTTGAGTCTTCCCAGTGAAGGAGCAGTGAACAAGAATGATATGGGGGAAGATACACTTTGAGAAGCCCTTCAGGTCTGATTGTTTCTGTGCCTTTTATTTGACTTTCACATTTGAGGTCTTGGGAATGAGTCTTCTCATTTATTTTCTCTTCCTTCTTATTAGTTTTATGGTATGTGTAGCAGTGAAAGTCCACTTAAGGGTAGAATTTTTCCTGAATATAAATGTAACTGTCCATTTGTTCTTCATATA
>JAQZBX010082051.1:0-13591 GCA_029593785.1 Cabassous unicinctus | reverse complement strand
AAATATTAAATCCTTATCAGATATATGGTTTTCAAATATTTTCTCCTATCCTGTAGATTATTTACTGTTTCTTGAAAAAGTCCTTTGAAGAACAAAGGTTTTTCATTTTGATGAAGTGAAATATATATATATATTTTCTTATGTTTCTCATGCTTTTGGTGGAAAGTTTAAGAATCCATTGCCTAAGAGGCCACCAGAAGTTCTGAGGGGAGGGAGAGGAAAGGATAAGTGTAATATGGTAGCATTTTTGGGACATTGGACTAGTCTTGCATGACATTGCAGTGATGAATACAGGCCATTGTATATTTTGTCATAACCTACAAAGTTCTGCGGGATAGAGTGTAAACTATAATGTAAACTACAGTCCACGTTTAGTAGCAATGCTTCAATATGTGCTCTTCAATCGTAACAAATGTACCACACTGACGAAGGATGTTGTTAATGTGGGAAAGTGCAGGACGGGGAGGGGGTAGGGCATATGGGCATCTCCTATATTTTTAATGTAAAATTTATGCAACCTAAAGCTTCCTTAAAAATAAAAATTAAAAATTAAATAAAAGGAATCCATTGTCTAATACAAGGCCCTGAAAATATTTCCTTATATTATCTTCTAATAGTTTCATATTTTAATTCATATTTCAGCCTGCTGACTGAGAATTAACACACTGAGCTGCAAGGAAGCAAAAACATTTATTTTGGGTCTTAGAGTTGCAATTCAGGGAGCACAGGTTCAGGTAGCCATCCAAATTGTGTAGCGGCATGGCACTTCCAAGAAAGTGTTTTTAAAGATGAAAGATTACGTAAGTTATTTGTGGATGGATTCAGCCAATTATATAAGTCTCAAACTTCAGGGTATCCTTGTTCATGTAATATTTGGACTTTCTCTTTGATGTCTTTAATGTTTATTCAGGTTTGAATGCCTCTGTGTGTGGCCAATACCTGGGACCCTTCATAGAGTCTAAACTAGCACAGACCCAACAATTTGATCGATTGCCTAGGTGAACAGTCCTTTGCAGGCTGGGGAAACAGGGACAAGGAAGAGAGGATAAGGGAAAGAATGAGGAGTTTTAAGGGACAGGATTCTTTATGGACTGGGGTACAAAATAAGGGGTGAGGGGGAATAAAAAGTGTGAATAAGAGAGCTAATGGGATAATGATGAGGAATATAGCAGGCATTAATGAGTTTATTTCAATGTGATGGAAATCAGGTCTGGTCCTGGTTAGCCATCTTCATCAGATGCTGTCTAGTTCTGGTACTTGGTAATACTGAGCTTTAGGTCCTATAGTTGCATTGTCAAGAACTCAGCTGCCAGCTGTGTTCCATTGGATTTTCACTCAAAGACAGTCTGAGCGTTAAATAAACACAGTATTTCCCCTCACAAGTGTTTCTTCCAGGAATAAGGAATTTTAAGCCAGAAAGGCCTGTCTCTGCAGGCCCAAGAACAATGCATTCTGCTGTGATCTATTACCACAGGGCGTTATCATTGCCAGTTTTTGCTTGAAAAGCTTCATATATGGCATTTCTTTTTGAGATGATAAAAATGATATAAAATTGGTGATGGTTGCAGTTCTTTCCTAATATATTTTAAAATATAGAATTGTATCCTTTAAATGGGTGAATTTATATGTCAATAAAGCTCTTACAAAAAAATGCAACTAAATGAACTCAATTAAAGTGTACTGTGTTCATAGAAAACATTTTGTCTGTGATCCTTTGTTAGTTTTTATATTTGTATTTCATGTGAAATTCAAGCTACATACCCTCAACCACATGAATAATGTTTCCAATAGGACGTTTCATGAGAATCACAAGAACAGAGATGGGCTTAGCAGAGCAGGCCAAGGATAGGAGTTTCTGTCCCAAAATAACCTGGATGGATTGTTTGCATCCAAGCTGACATCATCATTTCACAAGGTAAGAAAAATCTTAATACCTGGATGAACAATCCAAATCCTAAAAAGTTATAGTTTTTTTTATCAAAGGAAAAGTTAAGAGAGACTGTTCCTGAATTTTGTTAGCAAAATCTCAGAATACAGATTTTGATGTCATTATATGTAACTTGGTAAAGTCAGCATGTCATGTCAGTCCCACCCACTGCCAAACCATCCTAACCCAGGGACACTTTCCTATAAAGTTTCCCCAGGTCTTTTTGTCTGTTTCTTTTCTTTCCTTTACCTTCTACATCCAATCGATCACTAAGTATTACAAATAATTCCTTAACAAAGTTTCAAAAGACTATCATATTTTATCAGTTCACAAATATGTGCAACACATGTTGAGAAGCAGCTTCTCTTGTACTGTTGTACAAAGTGTGATCAGTTTACTTACTGCTTGAGGTCTGAGGATTCTTTAAATTAGCACAAGACCTGGAGCAAAGCTAGATGTGGCTGGGCGGTACTGGCATAAAGATAGACATAGAGATCAATGGGACCATTGAGGGAAGAGGAAGGAAAGGAACCTGGAGCAGAGGGAATGGGGTGTGGTGGAATGAGATACAGCAGACAGCTGCTATGGTGGTGGGTTGTTTTTCTTTTCCTTGATACAGATCCTTAGTGCTGTTGGAAACCCTCCTCTCCCACAGCACTTCCTCTCAAGCTACCTCTTGGGACTTCTGGGTAGGGTGAGGCAATTGAGGTGAGAATTCCTGGGAAAGTTACTGAGGACCAGAGTTCCTACATGCCTGAAGAGGAAGGCAAGATTCACAGGCAAGATCAAGTGCTTAAAATTTGCAATGAGATGCTGTAGAAAGACAGGAATTGTAGTCTTCAATTCCCAGGCAGCAGTGCTGGCAACAGATCTTGATTGAAGGCACAGCTCTACAAAATACCAGCTGTGTGATCTTGGGGCAAATAATTCTACCTTTCTGAAACCAAGTTGCTTTAACTGTAAAATGGGGATAATAGTAGCATCCACCTTATCTAGTTGTTGTAAGGATTAAATGAGATACTATATGCAAACCACTAAAAATAATACCTAATACATAGTAGTTAATAACTGAGAGCCATTATTATTATTATTTTGTTCAGACACAGCACATAAGTGAGGTCCCGAAACTTATTTTACCATTCATCCAACCAACCAATGTTGAAAACTCTTTGGTCATTTGAATTATGGAGTATTCAGCCATCTGGAATATTCCCTGGTAACAGGCTTGTTAAAAACTCATCTTAAGATTTTTCAAATAAAATGAACATTGTGAATGTATAAGAAATGCTTTCCCATCCCCTTTTAGATATTTGTAAATAATTTAACACATTCAGAAGAAGAACCGATTCTGGATCACCACTGGTGGCTTCTTGAAGCCAAAGTTTAATGAGCAAAGCCACATTATTTGGCTAGGAATTAATTAATTAATTAATTAATTAATTAATTTTCAGCATTCTACTCTTTGGAGAAAGAAGGTATCTTTTCAACTTTTGTTCCAAGTACTCACATGAATTGGAGTACTGAGTAACAGTGAACCTAGAAAAACCAAATGTTCTTATTGAAATATAATCTCATGTTGTCCCTAATTAAATGACACTATGCTTAATAGTCACTAATTATCAGTTGGTCATAAACAGTTTCATTTTTTTCACAGATGAAATTATTTTCTGGTTTATATTATTTGAATTTGTGTTTTGTGTATTGGCAAGTGTTACTGGTTGTAATTTATGTAAATGATATAAAATTTAACAAGGAATTTTTAAGAGAGTTGATTTAGAGAAGAAAATAAACTACAGGACAGATAATATGTGGACATACATAACAGAACTTAGACATATATTTGTATGCCCAGTTCTCCAAATGCATTCCATGCTTAATAATGCTTTCTGAAAGGAAGAATGAGTGGAAGTCTGCCTCGCGTCCCTGTGCGTCCTTGACATGACTGCCTCCAAGAAATGTAATTTCATTAAATCTACTAATTTATTTTGTGTGTGTGTGTGTGTATTTATCCCTTGGGTTTGCACCTGACTTTGAGTTCTCAGACTTTCTTTTCTTTTCATTTTTAAACAATTCTTGAGCAATTTGAGCTCTAGGACATCCCTGCATTGTCCTTTGACTTTGCCCTTTACCTCCTTCTTCCCTCATCCATTGAAAGCTCCAATCTCCAATTTCAGGGACCTTTCCTGCTACATACTTTTTATATCTTCCAGGACATAGCACAAAGCCTGACATTTAAGTGCTAAATACAGGGTTAAGATTGATCATAGAGTTAACTTAGCAGCTTCTCACAATCTAAATCTTGTAAAACTATGAGTTGCTTGCATATTTAGGATGATTAATTCTCAGTCCTCATCTTTTTTCACGTTCTTATCACTTGTTCCTCCCTTCTTGTTTTTCCTTTGTTGAAACACATTTTCCATTTAGTTTCTATACTCTCCTGGTTTCCCTCCTGCCTCACTTGCTACTCCATCTCATTCTACTTTATTTGTTCTCCTCTTCTATTCAAAGAATTGATTTTGGTTTTTCCCAGGGCTCAGGGTTTGGATTTATTCTCTATACTCACTTCCTTTGTGATCTCATCAATTCCATTCTTTCAGCTGTTCAGTACTAAACCTTGGAGCCATCCTTCATTCCTCTCTTTCTCTCATATTACATGTCTAATCCATGTGCAAAATCTGTTCCTTCTATCTTTTTTTTTTTTTTTTTTTAGGAGGTACTGGGTATTGAACCCAGGACCTCGAACATGGGAAGTAAGTACTCAACCACTGAGCTACATCTGCTCCCCAGATGGAGGGTAATTAAAACAGATATTAGGGATATGAAGTGAAAGAAGAGTGATACCATATGGCTTATTTTCTTAAAATCACTTCTGAGAATAAACTATAGGGTAGTAAGTATAGAAGTAAAGACATAATTTAGGATGCTATTGCAATAATCTAGGCATAGTATGATTTTTGGCTAGATTAGCATTATAGAAGTGGGATAGAGAAAAGTGATTGAATTCTGGATCTATCTTGAAGATAGAACTTCCAAGTTTCCTGCTAAAGCAAACACCATGCAATGAGTGGGTTTAAACAACAGGAATTTATTGGCTCACAGTTTTTTTTTTTTTTAAGGACATATTATAGGGTAGCCAAGGGAGTAAAGAGTTTATTAAGAAACAAGAAAAGAAAAAAAGTACACAACCCCAGACATGGGTGTGGGCGACCTACAGGGTAAGACATGTGGTTCACAGTTTTGAGGCTAGGATAAGTCCAAAATCAAGGCATCATCAAGGTGATGCTTTCTTCCAGAAGACTGTGGTATTCTGGGGCTGGCTGCCAGTGATCCTTGGTCCTTGGCTTTTCTGTTACATGGCAATATGCATGGCAGCCTCTCCTGGCTTCTCTTTTGGGTTCTGTTGACTTCCAGATTTTGGCTGCTCCCATGTGGCTTTCGCTCTCTTTGTGGCTTTCCCTGTAAGGCCTTCAGTAATAGGATTAAGACCCATCCTGATTCAGTTGGGTGACACCTTAACTGAAGTAAATTCATCAAAAGGTTTTATATACAAGGGTTCATACCCACAGGAAAGGATTAAGTTTAAGAACTTGGTTTTTTTTTAGTTGCATAGCTCCAAGCCATCACATCATTTTTCTTAACATATTTATTTTTAGCAATTTTATTGAGGGATAATTGCTATAAAATAAACTGGGTACGTTTAAAGTGTACAATTTTGACATTTGTGTACACCCATGAAACAATCAGCACATTCAAGATAATGAAGATAACTATCGCTCTCAAAATTTCTTCATACTCCTTTGTACTACTTCCTTCCTTCTCTCCTCTGCCCACTTCCACCTCCATTCCCCATGCAACTACTGATCTGATTTCTTTTACTACAATTTTTTCATTTTATTGAATTTTATATAAATGGAATAATACAGCATGTACTCTTTTTTGTCAGAATTCTTTCATTCATCATAATTATTTTGAGATGCATCCTTGTTATATGTATTAAATATCCATCCATTTTTATTGCTGAGTAGTATTCCATTATACGAATATACCATAGTTTTTCTTAGCAATTCACCTGCTTATGAATATTTAAGTTGTTTCCAATACTTGGTAATGATTTAAAAGTTTCTTTTTACATTCATGTTTAAGTCTTTGTATGGATATATGATTCACTTATTTTTGGTTAATACCTAGGAATGGAATGGCCAGATCACATGGTAGGTGTATGCTACACTTTTAAAGAAACTGCCAAACTGCTTTCCAAAGTGGCTGTACCACATTACATACCTACCAGAAGCATATGAGAGTTCTAGTTCCTCCACATTCTTGCCAACACTTGGTAAATCAGGCATTTTAATTTTAGTCATTCTAATATGTGTGTGTGGCAACCTATCATTGTGGCTTTAATATGCATTTCTTTAATAGATAACGATGTTGAACATCTTTTGATGTCCTTATTTAAATCATCTTCCTTGGTGAACTATCTTTAAATCTTTTCTCCATTTTCTTTTTGTGTTGTTTGTTTTCTTATTGTTGAATTTTAAGAGCTTTTTACATATTCTAAATACAAGTCTTTTATCAGATAAGTGATTTGCAAATTCTTTCTTCCAGTTTGTGGCTTGCCATTTTTTAATAGTGACTTTTGAAGAAAAGAAGTTTTAAATTTTGATGAAGTCCAACTTATCAATTTCTCATTTAAGGATACTACTTTTGGTTTTGTATCTAAGAAATCTTTGCCTAATCCAAAGTCACAAAGACTTTCATCCATGTTTTCTTGTAGCAGTTTTATAGTTTTAAGACTTTTAGATTTATGTCCATTTTGAGTTAATTTTTATGCGTAGTATAAAGCATAGATTAAAGTTCTTTTCTGCACATGAATATTCAATTGTTCAAGTTCCGTTTCTTGAAGTGATTTTTCTTTCTCCACTGAGTTGTTTTCTTGTCTTTGTCAAAAATCAGTTGCCTATATATATGTGGGTCAATTTCTGGGCTTTCTATTCTGTTCCAATGTTCTATTGTCTATCTTGATACCAATATCATGCTATCTTGTTTACTTATCATAATATAATGTAACATGCTGTATGATTTCCCCATTTGTTTTGCTCATTGCATCTCCATCCACCTCCTAGAATGCAAAGTCCATTCGGTCATGGTTTTTTCTCTTTTGTTTCTTCGGTGGCTAGAATATTGCCTATTTCAATGTAGTTACTTAATAGATTTAAAAAAAAATAAATGAATGAATAAACAGAAATAGGGAACACAAGTGAAAAGATGATAAGCTCCAGAGAAAATGAAATGATAGCAGAGCAACCAGGGTAAGCTGGCTTTTGGAATTATGAGACTGTAGGGAGATCAGATCAGAGACAGAAATTTGGGAGTTATTTGTATAGAAGAGAAAATTCTTGTCATCTTTTCATTGTTGCAAAGAACTTAAGCAATAGTGAGAATATCCATAATCTTGGTGTCAATTCTCTGGGAAATCCAGTTTACTAGTTTCTGCCTGGCATGAAGAATATAGGAGATAGGCTTCTTTCTTTAAGGTGTTTGGTATATTAATACTATGTTGTTTCTGGCCTCCGCTACTTGTCTGGGTTTGAAATCCACTCCCCTAGCTTGACATCTGTCTGAGGTATGATCCCTTTCTTTTGATTTTGCTCAGCCTTGACCTTCCAATTGGCCTTTGACTGCTGACTTCTGTTCTCTTCTTGGTTCCAGACTGTCTGCTTGGCCTGACCCTGTGCTTAATTCCTGACCTCTGTGTGACTCTTAGGAATCAAGGCCTGAATCCTAGATTGACTGCTGTCCACAGTTTAGTCAGAAAATAGAAGCCTTTAGAGTAAATGGATTCTCAAAGGAGGGGAATATAAATTAATATAAATACAGGTCCCCAGGTCAAACCTTGTGGAATGCTCAAAGTCAGGGGAAAATAAAAAGAGAATAAAAAGGGAATAAAAGACACAGATGAGGTGGAAGAATACAAAGGATGGTAATATTTTCATAAAAAAAGAGATTGATCAACCAAATCAAATCCTACAGAAATATCAAAGAGAAGAAAGAGTGAGCCAAGTCCACTGTATTACACAAGCAAGAAGCCTTTATTTGCATGCTGAAATTTACTTGCTAGATAATTTTGGTACTGGGTTGAATGTGCTTCTTCACCATTTAGAAATGAACATATGTTTCTGTATGTGTAAATGTAAGCTTTTCAAAGACATGATTTGACTTATTCCTACTGGACGAAAGAAAGTGGTGTGAGTGGGTATGTGTGTGTGTAGGTGACTATGCGGAGAAGCACTTAAGATTTTAAATTTTTTTCCTTTGCCGTCTTTCTCCTCTTTTTCCCTTTTATACCAAATCCAACTGGCAATGGAGTGGGAAGGCATGTTCAGGTTGGAGGGAATAAGCTGTTGGTCCGACAAGTATTCTTATGTTTACTGTGAAGAAAAATAAACCACAACGGTTCTTTGTTGGCCCATCCCAAACTCTAATAATTTACTCTCTTGAAGGCATTTGGAGATCTGCTATGTTCCATTTTAATCAATGATCTCAGCCTGTTCAGATGGTTTACATGACAGAATGGTCTCACACAGTTCTTTCAAAAGTTCAAATCTGGACTTAAGAAGCAAAGCTTGGCAGCACGACGTGATTAAGCATATGGGAAGGACAAAGATAGTCTTGTGTTTTCACAACAGTGAGGGTTTAACAGAACTTATTGGGATTATACATATATTATATATATATATATAAAAATTATATATGTATTATAGATAAAATTTACAGCTTTCATTTTAATAAAAAAGTTACTCCGTGATAATGTAAGAAGGTAACTGAATTAGAGCTCAAAGCATATAGGCAAACACATCTTAGTTTTGTGACTGAAAATACTTTTGACCAAAATTTTAATGACGCAGTTTATAGATTGCTTTGTAATATGCGTGTTCACACACACACACACACACACACACACCGTTTAAGATACGTGCTAGGAAAAAAAGTACTAGTTTTTGGGATCCTGTTTGATTGCATGCCACAATTCAAGGTAGGCAGGTGGCCTAGTGAAATATAAAAGGCTTACTAAACAAAGAATTTTATTTCCTGGTTGGTGCCTGCAGGGGAGGAATTATGAAAGGAAAGCAGAAACCTTTCAGGCAAAGAGAGTCCAGAATTTTGAAAGAAGTATTTTTATTGATTTTAAAAGCTATGCAAATTAATTATAATTTACAAACAAACCTAGGCCTTTGAAAATGATAAATTATTTTAAAAAACTAGAACAAGTGAAAAAGTAGTTCATTATACATTCTAAGAAATCACAGCTAGCGTTCAATAAGATGATATAACTCTATTTTATCATAGATGACAGACTTTGTAAGATGCCAAATACACGTACAATTAAAAAGAAATAGCAGTAATTTGAAAGAAAGGGTGGTATATTGCTTAGTTACCCATTCTTTTTGCATACGCTATTAATAAACAGATCAACAATAAACAATATCCTTAGGGGATTACACCATGCCAAATTCTAAGCTATTTTCTGCCACAAATTCTAGTTTTAAATTATTACTAAATAGGAAAGATCATCCACCTCAAGCTAAGTAAAATCTTCATTTTAGAAGACATACTAAACAAATGCTGAGCCTCTTGCATTTCTGAAATTAATAGTTACTTGGAACCTCAAATGCCCACATTTGTTTTCTTATTTTCATAGGTGATTTCACTAAGCAGAAGCCCTTGTTAATCCTACAGTCACATATATAGAAGGTCAAAGTTGGTCAGTGAGCCAAGAAATACCATATCAGGGTTTCTTTCCTCTCCAATTGAAAAAGGTATAAATTGTGGAATTAGGGTATTGATTGAAGGCTACAACTTCAAGCAATCAGTTTTTCTGGCTTGACAAGATTATTTTATCCTACTTTTCTTTTATTATTATGTGTAGTATTTGAGTCATCCTTCAGGCAGATGAAGTGACAGCTTGATTTAACTCAATAAAATCCACCAGTTAGGTAACCTACTGAGCTGAACAAAAGATGAAAACGTTTGTGAGGGGCAGGTGCACTGTTAGTTTAAGCAAGCAGAGGAGTCTGAAGGAGCAGGGGATATTAACGGAAATTATGCTCTAATCAATGCATTTCTATGGAAACTTGAGAGAAATTTGTAAAACCTTCTTGCTGGGCAATTGAGCAGATAATGCCTTTGCTTTAAAACAAAACAAAATAAACAAATCTTTAAAACTAGACGACGTGCATGAAAAACAATGCCTCCATGATAGCTGTGCTTTTGGGTAATTGCAGCAAGTCAAATAATGTTTAATTTCTTGGTGTATTTGAGATGAAAATGCGGCATGATGGATTTGTGGTAGTTAGGAAATTGAAACGATAATTTGTGTGTCTTTCGTTGAACTTTTGCATTCTCACGTTATATCCAGTTGATGTTTTTCATGATTTCTTGAAAATACAGAGCACTTAAACTCTTTCAAATAATATTTATCTGAGTTTTCTTGAGAAATCTAAATACATAATCTGCAATGGGTATTTTGTTTGTGGAACTAAAAAAAAAAGAGACTTTTATAATTTTAAATGTTGACTAAATGGTATTGAACTTTCTGTTTAAAACTCTTCAGACCTAAGGCTGTTCATTGCTCTTTGATTACATATAAACCTTTTAAATTAGCAGTTTCATTATTACTTACTTTCAGAGATTTAGAGACCATTTTATAGTCCACATTATTTTAGTGTGTTCACAAGAATAACAGTGGGTTAGAAATCCTAGAGGAGTGTGGTGTGGTTGTGGGATGGGAAGTGGGGAGTGATTGCATTATTATAAGGACATTTGGGAATTCCTTTCATGGCAGCCTCTTAAGTTTCAAATGGGTCTGCTCTGGTCTTTGCCGAAACAGTCACTCCTTATATAACCCAGATGCATGAGGACTAATTCTTTAAAGGTCTCCCAGAGTTTTCTTCAATAAGCAATACCAGTATTAAATAACTTTCAAAAAAAAAATTTTTTTTTTTTTAAATGTTAACGCACAACTCTTATGGCATGGTAAATACTCTTTTTTCCTTGCGTGCTGATTGTGAGCAGTTGCTAGTGTTTCCCTGACACTGAGATGAAGATGATACAATGAGGGCTTAGAGATAGCTGCCTTGGACCCAGGATGGGAAAGTAATGGCACATGAACTATTTTTTAAACTGCTTTTCAAAGCTGTGTAAATCATATTTATTTGTTAAATTTATTTTTTTTCTGTAACTCTATCATCACTCTTGTCTGACTTTTCTCTTCCACACCTATTTTTTTCACAAGAATTTTTTACTGTTCAGAGGAACTTCTGGTGGGTGAGGGAAGTGGTATTGGGACGGCTTGGGCCGCCAGTGTCTGTATTCACTTCCTTGGCACTACAAAGTTTGCAAACTAACACCACTGAGAACCGAACTTACACCTGCTGAGAAGGAAACTTATGTTAGTGGCACTGTGAGGCTGGTGCCCCATTCACTGGGGAAGGAGGAGGCACCAACATCCCAACAATTATTTCCAAATACTTTTTCATTTCCTTTATGACCCAAGGAATTGGATGTACCTTGAACATCTGTGGTTAACCTAAAGGAAATTAAAATTTCAGGGCTAAGGGTGTAAATTTTTTATACTCGTAAGGAGAGAGGGAAAAGAAGAAACCTTTTTCTTAGAATCTATACAGAATTGCCATCTTCTAGCTAAAATCTATTAAATGGTATTTGTTTACAGGCATAGCCCTGGGTGCGCATACAGTGACTTTATCTAAGATAAAATTTAGGAGGCACCATCACATATCAAAAACAGAATTTAGCTCTTATTAGTGCAGGAGTTTGAGAGTAAACCAGGTTAAATTTATTTTAATAAACGACATTTAGGGTGTGAATAACAGGTCAGGGAATTCAGGTCTAATGCTGATGTTTCGATGCAATTCCTCCCGCGTGTGCTGCATTTTATCTTTATGGTCATTGTGGGAATGAAGCAATTATAGTGTCCCCAGTTTAATTTAAAATTTTACATAGATTTTTCTTTAGTTTTATTTAATTTTGTATTCAGGTATACTTTACATGTTCAGTCTGATGAGATTTGACAATTATATACACCCATGTGACCAGTACCTGAAACAAGATAAAGAACATTTTTTAATCACTTCAGAAAGTTCGCTCATGTTCTTGTTTAATCAATTCCATATGCCCCCTACCATTCCCATAGACAATCTATGTTCTGATCTCTCTCTCTCTCTCTCTCTCTCTCTCTCTCTCTCTCTCTCTCTCTCTCTCACACACACACACACACACATACACACACACACCAGATTTATAAAGTTTTGCCTGTTTTTGTACATCTTATACATGGCATCATTCAATATGCATAAGTTCTGGTTTGTGTCTGGCTTCTTTTACTCAACATAATGTTTTTGAGATTTGTTCACATAGTTCCTTTTTATTGCTGAGTAGTGTTTCCTTACATAAGATCACCACAGTTTGTTTATACATTTTCCAACTGCTGGATATTTGAACTGTTTTCAGTCTCTGGTTCCTATGAGTAAGACAACTAAGTACACGTCTTTTGAGGACATGTTTTCATTTATCTTGGTAAATACCTATGAGTGGAATTGCTGGGTCATAGTTTAAATGTATGCTTAATTTTCTTATTATTTTAAAATTTTACATATGTAAAATTAACTTTCATTTTACTTTGGCATAAAATTCTATGAGTGTTAATGCATATATAGATTTGTGAAACCACCATAACATCCAAGATACAGAATATTTCCGTAACTCCAAAACACTCCTTTGTGATGGCCATTTGTAGTCAAACACTTGTCCCACCTCTAACCTCTGGCAATCACCCATGTGTTTTCTATCTTCATGGTTTTCCCTTTTCCAGAATGTCGTATCAGTTGAATCATTGAGTCTATAGCCTTGTAAGACTGGCTTCTTTCACTAAGCATACTGCCTTTGAATTTCCTCTATGTTGTTGCATGAATCTATGTATTTTTCCTTTTTATCACTGAATATTATTCCATTGAATGGATGTACCATAGTTGTTTCTCCATTCACTTATTGAAGGATATTTGAGTTGTTTCCAGCATGGGGCTATTATTAATAGAGCTAATATAAACTTACATTTGGGTTCAGTGTAAAAATCTAGGTGTGGGATTGCTGGGTCATAAGATAAGCATAGGTTTAATGTTAAAAGAAGCTAACAGATTTTCTGGAGTGTGTGTAATATTTTGCATTCCCTGCATCAATGTATGAGAGCTCTAATTGTTCTGCATTCTCCTCATCACTTGGTATTTTAATTTTTAAGACCTTCAAATATGTTATAGTGGCAACTCATAATGGTTTTATTTTGCAATTCCCTAATGACAAATTATGTTAAACATTTTCTCATTGCTTGTTTGTTATCTGTACATCTTCATTGGTGAAATCTTTGCTCACTTTTTTGCCCATTTATTTTATTGATTTGTTTTCTCACAGTCGAGTTTGAGTGATTCTGGGTAAAAATCCTTTGTCAGATATGTGTTTAACAAATATTTCTATACCATGTAGCTTGCCTTTTCATTCTCTTATAAGTTTCTTTCACTAAGTAATATATCAATTTTTTCTTTTATGGATCATGCTTAAGAACTCTGTCCCTAAGAAAAGCCACAGAAATCACTT
>JAQZBX010082049.1:0-13585 GCA_029593785.1 Cabassous unicinctus | reverse complement strand
TTGACCAATTACAAATCTGGGACAATCTGAGCCATTTGAAATTTCCTTGCAGCTCTGGAAATAAATGAGGTTATTTCTTTGATGACCTTTTCCTTCTGAGGAAAAATGTGCTGCTTAATTTGGTTCTATTCCCAGAGAATTTACATATTTAACTCAAGGAGGATCCTATTAAAATAGAAAGGAATCATAGCTAGTCATCCATAGCTCTTAGTCTAACAAGATTGTGTGTATAATCATGTACTGCAGGTGAATGAATCTGGCTAAGATCAGGCATTCTTCAGTCTGCACACATTCTATCATCTACTTTCCTTTGCAATGCTACTCAGATGTCTTCACTTCTGTAAGTATTAATTTTATCATCTTTATACTGGGAATAATACATCTGAGTAGAAGAAAAGTGAAACATATCCATCTTCTCTGAGGAAGAAGTCTCTTGCAAGCCTTGAGGACACCTTTTGAAAAACCTAATTAGTATCAGGTTTTGCTGCAATGCTGCAGTCCAGGGAACTAGCAAGCCTGGACAAGATGATCCACTGTAAGATAGGAAAAGAGCTAGGAGGCTGGCACATTGTACCTCCCGCACTGTTTGGAAAGAAAGAAAGATGAGAAAACATATATCCATATCTGTGCATCCAGAATTTATTCTAAACTTTAATGATTTTTCGTTCATTCAACAACACATTAAAAGTTTCCCAGCATTTTGTTTATCTTGTTTAAGTTATTTTGTGTCACCTCTTTCCCTTTAGCTCCTATTGTGACTCATTATTCCCTGGCATCTTTTAGAAAATCATTGCTCCATGCTTAGAATAATATCATGACTCATTTATCTGCATCAAAAATATCTTTCTTTCAAAGAAGCAATTAATTTTTAGGAAACTAAAACTTGTAGCCTTAGTTATGCCATACACCTTTAGGTACCAAAGCAGCCTTGCTCTCAAGGTGGACAGGTAAAAGCTAAACCTCTGAGTCCATTACTCATGCCCCTCACCTCTCCTAGCCCACTTACCCAGACCACGTTCACAAACATTTGCTAATGTATTCTACCTCTATGGTTGTCAGGCTGCTGAGGTTCTATTTAGCTCCCACTGTGCATCGTGTCTTAAATGACCTTTTCAACCATTTTCCCTTTAAAAATAATACCCATATTTCAAGAGATAAGCATTTCTTTTGCCACATTTTTATACCATATCAGCATTGATTCCCTCAGTACTCCTGAAACAGTTATTACCTGCCATAATTTGGTGCAAACAGCATCTTACATTTTTATTATAATTTTTAAATAAGCAATATACTATAGAATTTAAATAATATATCATTTTCTTTCAATGACTAACATGCAAATGAGGGTATATATTTGGGTAGAAAAGACTGCATCTTTAATATAAGTTGGTATTGGGCTTCTATGCTAAGAACTGACTTTTTTGCTGAATTCTTCAAAGAGAGTTTAGAGGTAGAAGAGGAGAAAAACAAAATAATTTGGGGGAACACTTATTTTAAAAGATAAAATTCAAAAAGCTGCTAGTAAGCAGACAAAAATACCATGAATCATTTGGTGAAAATCTGTATATTCTAAGGCAGTGTTTCCAAATTCTAGAATACCTCAAAATTTACCAGAGAAATAATAAAAACATTTGAGACTAAGCATCACCCAAGAGTTTCTCTTTAGGTAGGTCTGTTTTAGGACTTGAGAATTTGTATTTTGAAAAAGTTTACAGGTGATGCTGATGCTATTGAGCCTGGTACCATAATTTGAGAACCACTGGTCTGGGGAAAAGGCAGCACAGTAGAGAAATCTTAATAAAGAAAAAGCATTCATTTGTTGTAAAGTCTCATGAAGAGCGTACAGAGAAGATGCAAATTGACCTTGGGTAACAGACCATCATTTACAAACATCATTTTGTTTTCTCTTTGCTGTTTGTCTGGCTTAATAACAGAAAGTCAGTGGGTTTTTGAATGTAATTGAATTGAAAGTTAGAAAGCATCAAACACCTTTCAGAATATTTGAAATATATGGTGTGAAAGTTGGAATGATATCCAGATAAAGGTAGTTTATAAGAAAAAGTTTTTGGGATAAAAACTGTGCTGAGTTTTACCCCAATATTATTGACATTGAAAAGCTAAAGTCTACTTATTTTCCGAAGTCCATGCTTGCCACCCAGTACATT
The DNA here is from genome assembly GCA_029593785.1 of Cabassous unicinctus. NCBI lineage: Eukaryota > Metazoa > Chordata > Mammalia > Cingulata > Chlamyphoridae > Cabassous > Cabassous unicinctus. Next base: position 11,420 of record JAQZBX010082049.1, on the reverse strand, counting down.
GCATTTTAATTGTTTTATGATAGTATCTAATGATTGTTAGTAGAACTCAAGATTTCAGTATTTTTTCCATAGGGCCTACAAAGTTATAAATAACCAACACCAATAGTTTTCTGAATGTATGTGTGATGAAATGAGTGTTGGCATTCAAGTTGCAGAAGAGAGAGAAAAATGAGAAATCAAATATTTATATGCAGAAATTTTATTAGAAACAAGAAAAAGGAGTTTAGCTTAAAAAAACACATTTCAGAAAACTGCCACATTTATTGAGCAAATAGAATAGTAAGATCTGAAATACTGCAAAATCCTCATTCTACTTAACATAGCTTCATAATGGGATCCTGCATATGATACCACCACTTAAGACTATGTCAATTAAATGGGTTTTATGAAATAAGAGCAACATATTTTTCCAATGGACAATTCTGCACTACAACTTTACATAGGGGGCGATCCACTCTATGCAAGACAAGAGGGAAAGAATAAAATAAGTGAGAAGAGAACAAATTGGTGGAGAAATATAGGGAAAATATACTGTTCTAAGCCATGTTGATAACAGGGTATCACACTGAGAATGATGATAGTAAAGAGGGTGGTGAAGGCTAAGTTCAGCTAGAGGAACATCAGCAGGAAATGTAAATCTGGCTAAGAAGGGAAGAATCCAAGAGTTTTCTACTTTAGGTATATAAACATGAGATTTGACTACAAACCCTGGTCCAACTCCCTATAGGCAACAGCAGCAATACTGTAGAATCAACTGAGAATGCAGACTCTTCTAAAACTTAGGAAATGCATGTGAATATTTTATTGCATAGTTCAAATAGTTCAGTTCAATATTGAAGTGTTTACTAAAATTGAGGACAGTTTTTTGTCAAATAAAACATAACAAAGCAAAAGGCAAAAAAATATCTCATAGATTTCTATTGTCTATGCCTGTACTAAATTTCTTAAGGAATTTATATAAGATGTCTAAATTCCTTTCATAACGTTTCTGTTTAAGTATCAGTGATTATTCTATGCCAGGTATTAACATTTTTTTTTTCAAAAAAGGGTAAAAGAATACTCACATACAAATATAAGTAAACTGATGCAAAATATTTTATTTAACTTGTTAATTAATAAGTGCATCATCAAGATATTGTGACATGTTCAGAAGAGAAATTAACGAGGGCAGACAAAGAATGAAAGAATAAATTTTCAAATAGATGTAAAACACATTTGTCTATGGAGCAATAATCAATTGCATTACATCAGAACACAAGTATTTCCCATATCAATGGCAATTATTTGCATTAGTTACAGTTTCCTGCAATCTAAGAATTGTAAAATAGCTCAAAAACAATAAAAGGAAAAGATAATGCTGTACATTTGGCCTGAGTCTAGGTATATATTTTTCTCTATTTCAAAGTTTTTCATAATTTTTCCTATTACTGGCATAAGGAAGAAATATGAGATAGAAGAAACCCTGTCAATTAGTCCTTTTTTTTGGTACGAGAATTATGCTAGGCATTTTTATCTACATTATTTGGTTGTATCAGAACAATGATCCAAAGAAAATTTTCACAGTGTAAATTGAGCAAACTGATACTAAAATACTTTTTCTACATTCACAATAGTAGTAAAAGGCTGAGCTGAAATGTGTGCTCTGACTGATCCCAACTCATGCCTTTTCTCACTACCTATTGCAATGTAAAATCTATTTAAGGTACATGAGAATATGGGCTTTAATTTCAATAAAAGTTCAAGGTGGAAGATTTGGGACCAAAATATTTTTATAGTCACACATCTAATATGGATAACTGGGGTTAAAATAATTCAGTGACAACTTTGTGGTATTAATCTCATGTGGTCTCAAATGTTCTCATAGAAAATTGAGTGTTAGAAACAAATTTGCACCAATAACACTTCTAATAGTAATAAAAATAAGAATTCACCTCCATCCATTCTCTGGTTGTTCTCTTGATTTTTTTAGAGTAATTGATTAAATATCCAGAGAAATGCACAACTTCACTTCTGGGACAATATTCTTCCTCATGGGATTTTCAGATATTTGTGAAATCCAGATTTTACATGTTATGTTGTTTTTGATGATGTACCTGTCAGCCTTAATAGGGAATCTTCTCATTATCACTGTTACAAGCAAGGAACCTCGGCTGTAAACACCTATGTACTACTTTCTGAAGAATTTGTCCTTTCTGGAACTCTGCTTCATTGCCATTACTGTGCCCAAATCCATCTCTAACTCACTGTCTAATCACAATACCATCTCATTCCTGGGGTGTATTTCACAGGTATTCTTCCTAATCCTCTTAGCCTCTACAGAAGTGGCTCTTCTCAAATTTATGTCCTACAACCACTATGTTGCCATCTGCTACCCTTTCAATATGCTATCATCATGAACCGTGGGGCCTGAGTGCAGATGGCAGCTGCTTCATGGGTCAGTGGATGTCTCAGTGGAATTCTTCGTACAGCTGCCACCTTCTCAGTACTCATGTGTGGGTCTCCTGATGTACATCAGTTTTTCTGTGATGTCCCTCAACTACTCTCCCTGGCCTGTTCTTGTAACATAGGAGAAGTTGTAACTATTGGGACCACCTTTGTATTAGATATCATCTGTTTTGGGTTTATTGATATTTCTTACATTAACATTTTCACCACTGTGCTGAGATTGCCATCCAAAGAAGGCAGCTCCAAGGCTTTCACCATTTGCCTGTCTCACCTCATTGCTGATGACTCTCTTTTTCTCTTTTGGGTCCTTTGATTATTCACACCCCTTTCCCAAATCTCCATCACCCTCGGACTTAGTAGTTTCAGTACTCTATAGTGTAGTGACTCCCACCATGAATCCTCTCATCTATACTCTAAGATAAAAGGATATATAGACCACACTAAGCAAACTGTTAATAAGCAGACATTGTCCTTCAAATTAAGAGATTTAAAATCATCTGTGATGAATATTTTGCTCACTGACATAATTCTCTCAATAATATGTTTGCATACTCTAGCAAATAATATTGGTTACAAAAAGGAAGATTGTTATATACACTCTGATGTACTCATTAAATTGGTAATAAGAAATATCCTCTATGCCCAATCAAATGGGTGGGGAAAAGAGTAGGATTTCAGTCATAATTGAGCATATATATGCTGGTCTTATAATTGTCTTCTTAATGGGGGTAACTTCATCTGCTGTAAATCCAAAAATGAACAAGATGTTGGGATATCAGGGATAGAACTGAAGTCACTCAGGAAAATCAATTGTATCATTATTATTAACAAAGGGGATATCTAAATGGTATGTTATGGGGTTCTATGTATTATCAGTTCTCAAATTAAAAGATATAGTATATATTGGGCATTATATTTTATTTGCAGACTTATTTTGTGCATATATTCTACTCTAGTAGTTTGTCATTTAAATGATTATTGAAGTATATCATTCAAACATGAACATACATAAACAAAGAGTGTAAAGTAAAAGTTGTGAACTCATAAAACAAACATGCATAACATACATAACTCCAAAACATCACCCGTGGAAGCACATAAGAACAGATTGGAACAGGCAGAAGAAAGAACTAATATTGTTGAAGATAAAACATGTAGATTCACATAGATGTTAGAACAGATAGAATAAAAAAGTTACTTAGGACAGAAGAATTGAATAACATCATGAAACACACAAACATATGAATTATAGGCATCCCAGAGGGAGAAGAGAAGTGAAAGGGATTAGAAGGTGTATTGGAGGAAATAATAGCCAAAACTTCCCCAACACTTTTGAGGGACATTGATATAAGTGTTCAGAAAGTGCAACAAACCCCAAACAGTAAATATCCTGGGACCTACCACGAGATGCATACTTATCAGATTATTGAATGTTCAAGGCAAAAAGAAAAGTCTGAAAGCAGCAGGAAAAAACACATCCATCATATATATGAAATGCTCAATATGATTAAGAGATGATTTATCATCTGATACCATAGAGGTAAGAAGGGAGTGCTATGATATAGTTAAGGTGCTGAAGAAGTAAACTGCCAGCCAAGAATTCTATATCCATCAAATCTGTCATTAAAAACATGGGAGAGTTCAAAATATTCACAAACAACCAAAGATTGAGAGTTTGTCAGTAAGAATCTTGCCCTTCAAGATATACTAAAGTGAGTTCTGGAGTTTAAATGGAAATTAAAAATAATAATAAAAAAATGGGAGAAATTTGGAGAATGTAAAAAGAGAGATTTTTAGTAAGAGTAACTAAAGGGATAAAAAGAGAAATAAAAAATATAATATATATATAAACCTACAGAAAAAAATTGCTGAAGTATGCACTATCTTGTCATTAATAACTTTGAATGTTAATGGATTAAACTGCCCAATCAAGTCACATATTAGCAGAATGGATAAGGAAATATGACCCAACTATATACTGTTTACAAGAAACTCACCTTAGATCCAGGGATGCAAGCAGGTTGCAAGGGAAATGGTGGAAAATTATTTTACATGCAAATAATAATAAAAAAATTTTGAAGAGCTATACTAAAATAGAAAAAAAGAATTTAAAAGCAAAACTCTTGTAAGAGATAAAAAATGACACTATGTATTAATAAAAGGGTTAATCTATCAAGAAGAAAGAACAATCATAAATGTTTATTCATCTAACAAGTGTTCCCCAAAATACAGGAGATACACAATGGTAAAAGTAAGGGAGAAATAGATGCCCTTACAATTATAGAGAGGGTTTTAATAAACCAATATCATTATTAGGTAGACCTAGTGACAAAGGGTTAATAAAAGAAAAGATCTTCAATAGTATGTAAGAGGAATGAGCCCTAATACACATATACAGAAAATTACACCAAAATACAATAGGATATACATTCTTCTAAAGTGCAAATGGTCATTTTCCTAGATAGACCACATGCTAGATGACAGAAGAAGTCTAAACAAATTTAGAAAGATTGAAATTGTACAAAGTAATTTATTTAATGACAATGAAGCTGGAAATTAATGAGTGATGTAGAAACAGAATAGACACAAATATATCGAATTTAAATAACACACCTAAACAATCAGTGGGAAAAGCCGGAAATTGCAAAAGATTAGAAGCTACCTTGAAATGAATGAAAATGAGAATATTACATATCAAAACTGATGGATTGCAGTAAAAACTGCTCCGAGAGAGAAATTTATGGCCATGAATGCTTTTATTAAAAAGAAAGAACTAAAATCAAAGACCTAACTGAGCACATGGAGGAACTAGAAAAAAAACACTAATACCATAGAAAGCAGAAAGAAGGAATTATCAAAGATTACAGCAGATCTAAACGAAAATGAGTTTTAAAAAAACACTAGAAAAGATTAAAGTTAAAGAAGTTTCCTTGAGAAGATTAATAAAATAGGCAAACCCTTAGCTATGCTACTAAAGAAAAAAAGAGAGAGAAGATGCAAATAAATAAAATAAAAAATGAGAGAGGGTATAGTATCAGTGACACCACAGAAATAGGGTATCATAAGAGGATACTTTGCAAAATTGTATGACAATGAGGTGGATAATATAGATGAAATGTGTAAATTTCTAAAAAAAACAAAACAGTCAACTACATTGAATAAAGAATGAATCAAAAAATATCAGTAGACACATCACAAGTAGTGAGAGTAAAATAGTAATATAAAACATCACAAACAAGAAAAGTCTCTACGAGATTGCTTCATGGGTGAAAAATTGAAGTTGAGGGTACATTGCATAATTCCTTCTATGATGCCACCATCACCCTAATACCAAAGCCACATAAAGATGTCACGTGTAAAGACAACTTCAGACCAAACTCTCTAAAGAACTTAGACCCCAAAATCCTCAAGAAAACACTTGCCAATGAGATCACAGTAAAAGAATTATACACCAAGATCAAGGGTTTTTTATCCCAGGTATGCAAGGATGGTTTAACTTAAGAGAATCAATGTAATACACCACATTAGAAAATCAAAAGAAAAAAATCACATGATCATCTTTGTTAACACAGAAAAAGTATTTGACAAGATACAGCATCGTTTCTTGGTAAAAGCACTTTAAAAGATAGGAATAACAGGAAGCCTCTTCAACATCATAAAAGGTATATATGAAAAACTCGCAGCTCACATTAAACTCAGTGTTGAAATGCCAAAGACTTTCCCTCCATGATCCAGAACAGGACAAGAATGCTCACTGTCAGCATTATTATTTAACATTGTATTGCACTTTGGCAAAAAAAAGGAAATAAAAGCAATCCAAATTGGAAAGAAAGAAGTAAAACTTTCACTATTTACATATCACATGATCCTAAACATATAAGGCCCTGAAAAATCTCAAAAATGTTTCTAGAGCTGGTAAATAAGTTGAATAGAGTGGCAGGAAAAATGATCAGCAGGAAAAAAATCAGAAACTTTTCTGTATAATAATAATGAGCAATTTGAAGAGGAAATCAAGAAAGAAGTTCCATTTTTAATAACAACTAAAAGAAACAAATATCTAGGAATAAACTTAAACAAGAATGTAAAGGACTTGTATGCAGAAAACTATACAATATTGTTTAAGGAAATCAGAGAAGACTAAAATAGATGCAAGAATATTCCATGTTAATGGATTGTAAGAATAAATATCATTAAGATATACATATTCTCAAAATTTATTTAAAGATTTAATTCACACCGCAAAAAAAAATACAATAGCATTTTTTTACTGTATTTAACAGTCAATTATGAAATTTATTTAGAAGGGCAAGGGGCCCCAAATAGTCAAAAACATATTGAAAAATGAAAACAATATTGGAGGAATTATACTACCTAATTTTAAACCATACTATAAATCTGCAGAGATCAAAACTGCAAGGTATAGGCCAAAGGATAGACATACTAATCAATGGAAGTGGACTGAGAGTTCTGTTATAGATACATGCACATACAGCCAAGTGATTTGACAAGGACACCAATTTCTCTCAACTGAGACAGAATAATCTCTTCAACAAATGCTACTGGGAGAACTGGATATCCATACCTGAAAGAATGAGAGAGGATCACAATCTCATGACTTATAAAATATTAACACAAAATGGACTGAAGACCTAAATATAAGACCTAAGAGCAAAACATCCTAGAAGATAATCCAAGGATGCATGCATGAGATATTGTAGAGGGAAATGGATTCATAAACTTTACACCTAAAGCATGACCAACGAAAGTAAAAATAGATACATGAGACCTCAAAATTAAAAAGGTATATGCCTCAAAGGAGTTTGTCAATAAGGTGAAAATTCAGCCCACTCAAATGCAGAAAATATTTTATAAACCAATTATCCAATAATGGTTTAATATCCAGCATATATAAAAAAATTCTGCATCTCAAAAACAAAATCAAACAACCCATTTAAAAAGTGGGCAAGAGATTTGAATAGACATTTTTCCAAAGAAGAATTACAAATGACTAAAGAGCACATGAAAAGATAAACAACATCACTAGCTATTAGGGGACTGCAAATAAATACAAATAAGATATCATCTTACACCTATTAGAATGGTGGCTATTAAAAAAACAGCTACAATTGTTGGAGAGAATGTGGAGTAATCATAATATTCATACATTGCTTGTGGGAATGTGGAATGGTGCAGTTATTGTGGAGGACAGTTGGTGGTTCTTCAGGAAGCTAACTATAGAATTAATACATGATCTATCAATCCCACTACTAGGAATATTCTCAGAATTGAAAGCAAGGATATGAACAGATATATGCGCACCAATATTCATGTGACATTATTCACTATTGCTAAAAGTTGAAATCAATCCAAGTATCCACAAATTGATGAATGGAGAAGCAATTTGCAGTATATACATGTAAAGGAATATATATATATATATACATGTAAAGGAATATTCTTAAACATATTTTTTAAGATACTTAGATTACATAAATATTACAAAAAAAAAATAGAGGGGATTCCCATATTCCCAACTCCCTACACTTCCCAAATTGACAGCGTCCTTCATTAGTGTGCTACATTCATTGCAATTGATGAACACATTTTGGAGCATTGCTACTATGCATGGATTACAGCTTACATTGTAGTTGACACTCTCTCCCACACAATTCTGTAGGTTATGACAAGACATATAATGACCTGTATCTGTCATTGCAATGTCATTCAGGACAATTCCCAAGTCCTAAAAATGCCCCCATATTACACCTGTTTATCCCTCCCCTCCCCTCAGAACTTCCAGTGTCCACTGGCTCCACATCAATGATATAAGTTCTTCCATTGCTAGAATCACAATAATTCTATAGTAGAATACCAGTAAGTCTACTTTACTCCATAGTTCACTACCAAACCCTGAGGATTCTGGAATGTTGATGTCCACTCCACTTCTCAATGCAAGTGGTTTCAGTCCCATAGAGCAGATGGATGGGACTCTCTTGCTTGCAGTTGTAGACTCTCTCGGTTCCTTGGGATGGTTGTTGTCCATCATCATCTCCTTGTTAGTTGTCCTGCATGGATTCAATGAACTGGGAGTATCTGTAACAACTCTGTTGTGATTCAGGGCCCAGCTGGTCCATGCACAGCCCAAAGATTTAAGTCTCTTGGATATACACCAAGCAACTCTAGTAATAAATATAAGTTCAAATAGAAGGGGCAGAAGAGTCATTTTTAGGGAAACCACAACTGAGCCCAACTCTATAAACACTGGAAAGTATAAATTCCAAAGTAGGGCCAACTGGCAAAGTACCAATCTTCTGAGTTATCTGTTATGACTATAGTTCCTGGATGTCTCCAGAACCCTCAGGAGCCCTGCTACTTGAGGTAGTATTACTTTGGCAATGAGAACTTGCTGAGAAGTGCAAAAGCATAACCTTTGGAATGACCTCCTTACTCACTTTGAAGACTCTGAGCCATATAAATTCATTTGTCTTTACATTTTCCCCCTTTTGGCCAAGGTCTTTCTCCAGTTTAATTGCTAGATGGTGCTTGCTAGTAATCCCTTGGTGTCAGGGAGTCTCATCCGTGGGAGTCATGTCCCACACTGGGGGAAAGTAATACTTTCACATGCTGAGTTCAGCTTACAGAGATGACACATTTGAGCAACAAGAAGGCTCCCTATAATGTTAGTCTATGTTTTAATTTCAAAAGCATAGATTCATAAGTACATTCATCAGTATCAAGAGCCCATCAGTGGACCATCCTCCTTCACTATTCATTGCCCTTGTGCTCAGGAGATTCTTATTCTTCCATGAGAGAATGTGGCAGAGGACCCCAGGATGGGAATTTGATAATCCTTCAGTTTTTGTGTGAATTGCCACCCACTGTGACAATACCCTATTAAGACCTGAACACATTTATGTGCCTTATAGGTGTTCCACAGGTGAACCTTCTCCCATTATTCCCCATCCCTGACAACCCACACCAATGGTCCTCCTTGTCATAGTTGTAATCCTTCTGTGATCCAAAACTTCTTCAAAAATGAAGTCAACAAAATAAACAAATTAATAAGAAAATGGAATAATAATGACAATTTTAAAAACAAGAAATAAATTACAATTTCTTTTTTAAAAATAACAAAATTGGAATAATAAAAATAATGAAAAAATATTTTTTTTTAAATTGACATTATGTCTTTCATCACTGTAAGAGCTGTTGTCTTGTATGTACGGTGACATTTTCTTCTGCTTATTCTCCCTTGCTTTACTTTTTTCATTTGTCTTCAAAGAAGTTTTAGATTACAGAAATGTCACATACAGAATATAGGGGATTCCCATACACCCAACATCTTCTCCCTTTCCCCTATTAATAACATTTTATATGTGGATGGTAAATTTGTTACAATTGATGTCCAAATATGAAATATAGATAATAACCATTGCCAATGGTTTAAACTATGTTTTACATTTTGAACATATGAATTTTGATGAAATTTAACATGGCCTATATCCATCATTGCAAGATCATCTAGAACACTTTCACTGTACCTAAAATGCCCCATTTTCCATCTATTCCATTCCTCCCTTCCCTCCCCTCTGGGCCAATGGCAACCACCAGTCTTCACTCCATGAAGAAAAAGATTCAAGGTTACTTGCGACAACAATAAGGGCTTGACATACTGGTCTGTACTCCTCTATTAGGCCCTGTGCAGTGGAATATTAATCAGCTGTAAGAAGGAATGCTATATTGACACATTCAGCACACATAGATGACTCTCGAAGACCTTAGGTTGCAGTCTGATATTACTTATGATTTCCAAGAAAAGATATTAAATATGTTTGTAAAGTGGTCGGTTCCTCTTGGCATGATAACCCTTTATTTTAGATTCCGCTGATCTGTCTGATTAAATTATGTTTAGATTAATGCTTTGATTCAACCACATCATGAGAGTGCAGCTCAGTGTTGAGTCCCAGCCCCCTTGGTGGGATGATAACACAGATTCTTTCATGGATGTAGACACACAGAGAAGAAAAACACAGAAGAAGAAAGACAGTCCCATAGAATTGGCAGATGCCCTGGGAAAGGAGGATGAGCCTGACAGTTTTCTTCTGACCTTGTGAAGGGAACAGAGCAGCTGAGCCTGGAAAGAAATGAGCCCTAGGGAGAGATATGAGCCTTATGCCATCCTACAGCTGAGATCAAAAGAAGCTGGGGCAAAGAGCTTCATAGGAGGAAGGAAGGCTGAACACTCACAGACATTACATGCCATCTTGCTTCAAAATGTTACAAATGACTTTGTGTGAGAATGTACCTCTTATGATACCTTGAGTTGGACTCCTTAGGTCTTTGTGACTGGAAGATTCTACACCAAATAAATACCCTTTATATAACCCAGCAAATTTCTGATACTTTGCATCAGCATACCTTCTGGCTGACAAATACAGAATCTGGTACTGAGAATGGGATAGTCCTTTTGCAAATGCCAAAATGCTGGAATGGTTTTATAAATGGGTAAGGCTTATTTTTTCAAAGGAACTCTGAGATGCTTGATGCAAAAGACCTAGATTGCTTTGAAGAGATTGTTGGTAGTAATATGGAGCATAAAGTTATTTTTATTAAGGCCTTAGAAGGAATATTTTTCAGATGCTTGATAGCGAAGGTCTAAAGTACTTTGTAGAGACTATAGGTTGGAATATGGATGTTAAAGATAGTTTTTTTAAGGCCTTAGAAGTAAATGATGACACTATTATTGGAAACTAGAGGAAAGGAAATTTATGTTTTGAAGTAACTGAGAACATAGCAAGATTAACTCCTGACATTTTATGGAAGGCAGTATTTGTAATGTCAAGCCTGGGCATTTGGCTAAAGAACTTTCCAAAGTAAGCACAGAGAATATAGCTTGGCTTCTCCTTGCAGCACATAGTAAATTGCTAGATGAAAGATAAGCTAAGAACTGAATTGTTGGGTAAACAAAATGAGAA
>JAQZBX010082048.1:0-13587 GCA_029593785.1 Cabassous unicinctus | reverse complement strand
TATAAGGGGACAAATCTCAAATTGTCAGAGTATAAAGGGTATAGAATACTTAAAGTTGGTAGGTATTTGTACTGGGCAGATTTGAAGATATAACTATAGTAGAATTTACTAGAAGAGAAGTGAGCAAGCTTAAGGAAATTGAGTATATTCTCAAAGCAATCCTTTGAAGGGTTTACCATATTGAATGACTTTTCCCTGGACCAAGGCAACTGCTGTATGAAGTCCACCATTTTTATATTTTTGTGTCTGTGGGTAGTTTTGTGACAGTGAAAGAAAATGTGTCCTATTCTACATCAACCTCTCTGGGATATAAGGACTATTATTTATGGGTACATTAAATCAGCTTTCCATACTGCAGTCACAAACAAATGAAAACCCTGAGAATAAATGTGAGTAATGTAAATCATGTTTCTCAAATATAGTAGCAGTGAGTGACACTTTAAAATGAAAGGAAAAACTGAGACTTGGCTAAAAATGAATAATTCTTTTAATCTTCAAATATTCATTGAATGTCTACTATTTTCCAGCATTTCCTAGGCCCAGAAGATGCAGTGTGAACCAGACAGGCAAGGTCTTTTGCAACTTACATTCTTGTGCTGTTGAAATAGCTCATTAGAAATCACCAAAATGGATGTTTTCAAAATATCTTGAGTGTCATTTAGGGAGCATACAATAAAAAGGTCATCAACATAATTGGTTCACAGGTCAATCAGAAATTTATTGATCAGTTCAATGCCAAACACTGTGTTAGACACTAGAGGCACAAAATAAATTACATTTAGAATTGTGTTGACTAGTAGATGGACAAATGCTTGTATTCAATTAAATGTATTTTAATAGTTTATATGCTATGATCAAAACATATACTGGGTTCAGTGGGGAAAAGGTGGGAATGGTTGATTCTACAGAATGACCTGGGATGTCATGAAGTGTTTCATAAAAGAGATGACACTTGAACTGAAAATATGAATGAGGAAAAAGCAGAAAAATAAACCAATGAAAAGTATGAGTGAAACAGCATAGCATATAAAGTCTTATTTTAACATATATATTATTGCCCTTCCACTCCTGCCCTGATAACTAATTCTCCATACTACAGCCAGAGCAAATTTTTCCAAATACAAATCTGATTATATGGATGACATCTCTTAGCCTTAGGATAAAGCCCCAAATCCTCATGCTAACACAGCCCTATAAAGTCATGTGAATTATACAGTTTTAATATATTTGTTTCTATGTTGTATTTGTTTAATTACTCTCACCCCTGAATTAAAATCTTATAAAATGATATAGGCTTTTTGTGGAGAAATGCTTTTTTATACCATATAACTATGAAGTCATATAAAATGAAAAATCCAAATACATTTTCCTCCCCAATACCTAAATAATGGAGCAGAAAGGTTTACATTTTTTAGGTTTAATTATCCAGATAATTCAATTCTCCATTTAAAATTGGGAACTTTTCTAATGCACTGGTTTGATTTTTTAAGAAACTTATCATTTTTTCCACTTGGTTGCATTTTGTTCCCTTGGTTAGACTAGCCGCTATCTATTCCTTCATTATTATCACTGGAAACATGGCATTAACATTTTTTTCTTAACCTGATACTGTTCATCCTCTAGATTCAGCTATTAAGATTCTAAGGCAGTTGAAGTGACTATTACATATTTCTTGGTGGGTTTTGTTAGACAAACATTGGGTTTGTTTTCTTAAGGCAATTTTCTGGTATGTTTTGCTTTTTCCAGTATAATAAGCTTTCTGAATATTTTTGCATTCGTTTTGATATTTTTCTTGCTGTTTAGGTTTAGTCCATGCTTGGAAACTTTTGACCTGTGACTCTTACCATTGTGGAAAGAATTGTTCAAATCCCTCATCTACCAGGGCAGACAATCCAAGAAAAAGAAAACATATACAAGCTGTTAAAAAAAAAAATCACAATCAGCATTTTTGCCACAGTACTAAAGAGTCAGGCTATATTTAGGTGATCTTAACTGAAGAATATTTTACATAAAAATATGTCTTTACATGGAAATTTGTGTGTGGGTTGATAGATTAAAATCTATAAAAAATTGGAAATGATCTCTTTACATTTTGAAGTCACTGTTTAAATATGCATATAGTTTAGTATATATTAGTGAAAACAATGTATTCTAAATGAATCTATAAATAGATGCATATGTTTTTTGTTGTTGCTTTCTAGAGGAAAAATTTATACCTTAGGTATATAAGCATAATTGCCTCTGAAATTCACCTACACACTTGAAGAGAGAATATCTCAGAGTTTTTAATAAACCAAGGATTGAAGCTATATGAAATGCTTCTATTGTAAACCAAACTATTCTTATATCTTCCTTTAGTGGGGTACTTTAGTGGGGTATTTTCCTAAGTCTTTTTTTTTTTTAATGGAATAGAGTATGTTTATGGCAGAAAGCACTAAGACTTTTGGGCCTTAAATGACTGAAAAAATAGTTTTGAATTTCATTTTATGTTAAGAGCTAAAATAGCAATGTTAGATTTTACAATTCTATAACAAAGATATTCTTTGTCCTTGATGTATTACTACCTCTTTGCTATTTGTGTGCCCTTAGTCATTAAACTATAACTTTAAAAAATATTTCTTGTATTGTTGTTTTCACACATACATGCAATGAATACTGCTTTTGTCTTAATATATGAAGTATATTAAGTAACAAATTGCCACAAACTTAGAGGCTTAAAACAACACTCCTAGTATCTCACAAATTCTGCGGGTGATGAGTCCATGCAAGGCTTAGCTGGCTCTCATTTGGAGGCTTTACTGGGAAAGGATCCACTTCCAAACTCTCTCAATTTTTGGCAAAATTCATTTCCTTGCTTGCTTCTCTATGAAAGTTTCATTTTTCAAAAACGGAGAGGGGAGAGAGAAGAGGGAAGAGGGAAAAAGGGAGAGGGGAGAGAAGAGAGATGCACGAGAGCACGTGAGCCTATAAAACTATTCTGCTAGTGACTTAGTCTAACATAGCAGAACCACTGAAGCAATGTTCCATCACTTTCCACTTTAAAGTAACATAATAATAGGAGTGACAGCGCATCATATTTGCCATATCCTGTTCCTTAGAAGCAAGTCACAGATCCTGTCCACACTCAATTATTTCTATTTAATCAAAGGGGATTATGCAAAAGAATGACACTAAGAAGTGCAATCCTGGGGGCCACTTTGTCTGCCACATCACATGAATTACATTCACTGTTTAATTCTTAGACATTTCTTCATTGTTATTTCAATTTGTATCATATGGAATGAAAATTAAGATATACACCAATAATTTATAAACAAAGAAATAGTAAATGGTGTTACATCTTATTTCCTCTTACATGGAAGATTAATTTCACCTTGAATGAGACAAAGAAAAATACTGCCATACCTTATTGCTTCTATGTCTTTATTTTATACATAGATTTTTACTTTCAATGTAAGTACCTGTTCATGGTAAAAATATTCAAACAGTACAGATGAATATAAACCAGAAACATAAGTATGCAATCAAATGAGAAACTGCAGAGGTAACTACTCTTCATGATTTGTCATATTCTATACATGTATGAGTCTATGAAAATGTGTATATAAACTTATTTTTAAAGTTTTTTTAATGGCATCATATTATCCTTTGTTTCTAGAACTTTCTTATATCCTGGATATTTATCTATATATAGTCATATCTATAGCTCTGTCCCATTTTCTTTAAAGGCTGCTTAGTAATTAACAGTCATAATTAAAATTCTCTACAGAAATGGCATTTTCCATTTGCGTGCAAAAATATTTTTATTAGTTGCGGTTCTTTGGTTTTAAAATGTCATGAAATACAATTGAAACCAGCTTATTCAGAAAAGGGAATCTATTTGCCATCGTAGCTTTAAAAAAAAAAAATCAGTAAATTTGTGCATGATTGGCTCCATGGCCTCAATTAAGGTCATCTGTAACTGGTTTCTCTCCATCCTTAGGCTTGGTTCCCTTTTGGCTGAATCTCTCATTAGACCAGCTCTCCTTCCAAGGTGACAGGAGAGCAGTAATCTTCCTGGAATCAGGAGAAAACAGGTCCCCTCTCTACTGTTTCCTTAAGCAAAAGATTGAAATACCTATGATTGGTTTTGATTAGTTTCTAAGTCTCTTCAATTGCTAGGGTCCTGGGAGGCAATATTCTGATTGCTCAGGTTTGGGTCACATGCCACTCTTGCACCATGGGTTGCCTATCCCAAGGACCAGAAGATAACTGAAAGTAGGTGATGGTAGGTAGAACTGGCTAAGTGGAAAAAAAATTGTTTTCTACATCTTTGTGCATATATCTTTGATATTTTTGAACTTTATTTGATAGATAAAATATTAGAGATACAGGGAGCAGATGTGGCTCAAGCGGTTGAGTGCCTGCTTCCCACATGGGAGGTGGTCCCAGGTTTGGTTCCCAGAATCTCCTAAAAATAAAAATACAAACAACAAGCAAACAAATGAAAAATACAAACACCGGGGAACTGATGTGGCTCATTGGTTGAGCACTGGCTTCCTGCATACAAGGTCTAGAGCTCAATCCCCAGCCCAGGCACCTTAAAAAAAAAAAAAAAAAAGGCTACAAATCCTGGGTCCAAGTATATACACATCTTAAATTTTCTTGGATATTTCCAAATTTTTTTCCACAATGGTTACCTCAATTTACAGTCCCACAAATAATGCACATTTAGTTCCATTCTTTGTTTCACCAAACATAATTTTTCTAATCTAATACGTGAAAATTGGAATCCTACTATTGCTTTAATAGACATTTCTTAAGTTATGGCTATAGGTGAGCATGCTTTTTTTCCTATTTATATTTTTCAAGTGTGTCCCCTTTACTGTGAACTCTCTACATATATAGCATATTAGTTTCCTGGAGCTGCTTTAACAAATTACCACAAACTGGATGGCTTAAAACAACAGAAATGTATTATCTCATGGTTCTAGTAGACAGAAGTCTGAAGCCAAGGTATCAGCATGGTTGGCTCCTACTGGGGGCTCAGAGAGAACCCGTTCCAAGCCGCTTCTGGCTTCTAGTGGTTGCTGGAAATCTTGGTTTCACTCCAATCTCTGCCTCCATCTTCTCTTGGCCTTCTCCCTGTGTCTGTGTCTTCTCCTTTTCTCATAAGGACACTTGTCATTGGATTTAGCCGGCCCACCTGGATAATCCAGGATGATCTCTTTTCTCAGATCCTTCACTTAAATATATCTGTGAAGACCCTGTTTCCAAATAAGCTCACAAACACAGCTTCTGGTTAGACCTATATTTTGGGTGGGGTGGTTACCAGTCATCACACTAAATATGTTTTTCCAGTTTTGCCAATGCATATAACAAAATGGAAGTGCTAAAAAAAAGTAAGCTTAAATATGTCTGTTATTTCTATTCTATTTAATGCAAAGATAATTTTACATCTGCAGAGGTGTGATTTGTGACTTGGTAAAAAGATGAGGCAAAGTAGGACTCTAGAGAAGGAAATGTTATTTCCACGGCAACAACAACAACAAAATGACAGGGAAGAGGATGTGGCTCAACCACTTGGGGTCCCCCCTACTGCATGGGAGCTCCTGGGTTTGGTTCCTGGTACCTCCTAAAGAAGACAAGTCAGTGAGCTGATGCAATGAAGAGACACAGCGAGGAAACATAATGAGAGACACAACAAGCGGGCACAGAGGTGGCTCAAGCCATTGGGTGCCTCCCTCCTACATGGGAGGTCTCGGGTTCGATTGTGGTCCTCCTAAAAAGAAGACGAGCATACAACAAACAGACACAGAGAGCAGACAGTGAGTGTAAACAACAAGGGGTGGGGAGGGAGAAATAAATCTTTTTTAAAAATGATAACCTGCTTATATTCATTAAATAAGGAAAACTAAAGACTAGAATAAACCATTTCCAAGATTTGGTCTGAGTAGACCAGATGAATCACTAAGAGACTTGATATAGGTATTCAAAATATGACAAAGGGTGGTTGTAGCTAATGTTTCCAGGCAGCCCAGAGGAAGAGGGGTCATCCAAAGGACATAAAGCCAAAGCTTCAGTTCTTTTGAGGATTAGGAACCCTGAGACCTGTTTTGGTATAGGAGATGGTCAAAGACAAACTTCAAAGTAAAGACAGAGGAAAATAAAAAGTAAGAGAGCCTTGTGATCTAAAGCCTAAAACACTTTTGTAGAGCTCAAATATGCAGAGGTCAAAAGAAAGTGTTACAATTTCAACAGTGACAACAGTTATAGAGAACTTTTGCTTGATAAGTTTTACAAGCCCTTAAACTATAATATTGGTGTTTCTGAAAGATCAAATATGGTCTGATGCCTACACTGAAAAGCCCTGATATTATGGAAAATGGCAGAAACTCCACATTAAAGGATGAGATACTTTGAGCACAAAAGGAGAGAATTAATCTCTGGTGACTCACAGCTAAAATATTTTATGCTTAGTAAGAGTGAATTTAGGAGTAAAAACAGGAGTATAGTTATTAATAAAATTCATTGGATATTTGTCTGTTAATTGTTTAGTATCTGTATGGCTAAAACATGTTTAATAGTAAGGAGAAATGGAAAAGGAAAATGAGACTTTGTATCACAGAAATCAAGAGGAAAGTGTATTTTAGGATGTAGGGATTGGATAACAGTGTCAAAGGATTTTGAGTAATCACACATGCGGAGTTCACAATAATGTAGGTGTACTCTTGGTAACTGAGCAGTGGCTATATAATATTGATACTCCCAGGCTACACATTACATCAAACTGAGGAGTACCTGAGTTTACATGCTTCAGTGTTTTAATAGACCATTGATTATTACCTGATATATTTAATTTCTTATTCATGGAATTCACTATAATGTTTCTCTCAAAGGCATCAACAACCAAAAACACAAAGCAAAATAAAACTCAAATACTAAGAAACATTTGTGATCAATATAAGCCAATGCTATTAAAATATCTACAATTGAATAATGAGTCTAAGAGACTTAGGCTTCACATTCAAGAATGATATTGATGGCATCAAACAAAAAGGGGCCAGCACTTTCTGATATAATTGTTTATAACTAGATTTTTGTTCCAGCTGCTATAAATTGGAAGACAGATGATGTAAGATTTTGCAATTTGTAATTTAAAACTTCATGAACCATGAAACTTTCTGGAGACTTTTTTCAGTCAGCTGATTTACTAGAAATAATGAGACCACCATAATCCATAAACCATCTATTTTCCCACCACCGTGGCAATGAAATAGAGGAGAAAAACATGCAAATAGCTCATTTATGTTTTTTTTTTAATTTTGCTTTCCTAAATTGCTTCTAAGCTCACTGAGTTGGATTTCTATAACATCTTTATGATGAAGTCTTGGCTTACAAAAAAGAAAAGTTGTTTAGTTAGAACATCAAAATTGGCAATGGAACATTTAACCAAAGTGCCAGCTTTCATATTTGTTATACGTTGTTTTTTATTTGGACAATGGGAACAGTACCAGGGAAATTTGCAGAATTTGATATAAAATTATGTATAAAATAATTCCAAATCAAATCAAGCATTATGCAGAGCTTTATAATTGCAAAAACATGAGCATTTTGATGTATATATATAACACAATAATTTGTAATACAACAAGTCATAAAATATCAGAACAGTATTGGATTACAAAGGTTCTGTTCTCTTTTCAGTGAAAAGACAATGAATTGTCAAACAAAATCAGCCACATATGAAGGAAGTATCAGCTATTAAATTAAGAACTTTCAAATCTGTAATGTATCTAAGGGGAATTCTGAATAAGCACAAAGTAACCAGCATTTGTAACCTTAATGTGCAGTTTTCAATTCTGAAATTTCTTTATCATCTCAAAAATATTAATGAGAAGCTAGCATTCCCAAAAATGTTCTCATGCTGATTTCTCTTCATTTTTAATATCATGTTTAAAAAAATAAGGACTTAGGTTCTAAGAAGAAATGATTTTAATGTGAAGTCTTAATGTAGCCACAGTGGCTATAGTAAAATTCTGGAAGAACTGTTTCACATCTCTTGTTCAAAGATTGCCCTCTGAAGATTTATGAAAACTAACGTTTCAAATGCTGTAGGTGAGAATTTCACTTTGATCTTCTCTTGTTAAATATTTTGAGACTAAAGATGCTATAAATTCTTTATAGTTCTGCTTCCTATTTAAGCTAAATGTATTTCCCTTTAGTCTGAGATGACTCACCTAAAGCTGTTTTCTGTAACTTTAATCTTGCTTGCTAGGAGAGGCCCATTTCATGTCCTGATGACTAGGATTTTGCTACATAATGACTAAGACCAACTTCAAGGTTCAAAGTAACTTGTGGCATTTTTATTCTCTTCCTCCCACCCACTCATCTTCCATTCCTCTTTTCCTCTCTCCTTTCTTTTTGTCTTAAATAATTAACAGAGCCCATAGCTGACATCACAACTGGTTTTTGGGGAGATGCTTCCATGTTTCTAATTACATATTGCTATTAAAGGCAAATTAGGTTTCTCTAAAAAGAAATTATTAAGACATGCATTCATTGTGCTAGATAATTGGCAGAATTGACTTGCATTTGTTCTTGCTTTTTTAAAAACAACAGTTCAGGAATTAGTTTTCTTTCTCTGAAAGATTATTCAGTCTCCTTGACTCTGGGTGTTTCATAAACACATTTCTTCTGCAACTACACCTGAGGTGCAGGCATCAGAGGCCTATCACAAGATAACATCTTAGGTTTTGTTTCTACTAGGGTATAGGACTCATCATTACTGAGGGTTTATGTTTCAAAGCCCCAGAATTGCTGGGGAAATAATTTGATTAAAAGAGGTAATCCCAAATGAAGTCAAGAATGACAGAGTATTTCTTCAAGCTTACATCTAATAAGGATTTATAATCTTAGTTTCTTCGAAAATCCATGTTCAATATTTATTCTAGAAGTTAGTGGTTTTCTTCTCTCTTTGCTCTCTTCTATGAGGGTTTACTGTGATTCTCAGGATTTTTATTTAAGGATAAGTCCTCAAGAAAATGCTTCATAACTTCATTTTATATGGAAATTTTAAACTATTTAAAAAATTGTTCTTATACTATCGTAATTTCCCTAAATTCATTTATTCATATTTAATCAATGTGACCTCATACATAATGAGAATATAAAACTGACTTCACATTTACTTGGCCTTTAGAGCTATCATAAGGATTAAATGATAACAAGTCTTAAATATAACATAGAAATATACAAAACCATAATATTATGGATTCTACCAAAGAGACACCATACTTTTAAAGTAAGTCATTGTCTCTTACAAATGATGTGTTATGCCATACCCTTGTGGGGAAAAGAAAGGAACTGACACCTATTTGTTTGTAACTGAAAAGCAATAACCAGGAATCATGTAAAGCATGTCCAATCTTGAAATGGTCATAAATGTTGAGCATTTTAAATTATTTTATCTTGGATGTAAAAAGCTTCTGAAAAATGTGGCTTTCACAGTTTTAAGTTCATGTTCCTTTCAGTCTACAATGATTGACATTAAGGTGTAACTTTATAATAAAAGCAAAAAAATAATAATTGTAAAAGAAAGATTCTCATAGGTACATTGCTAAAAACTTTACATAGCTATATATTTATATTGGTAAATTGGAATTATACATAAGATGTCCTGTTAATTCTGATGTTTTTCAATGTGTTCTGCGATTACTACATTGGTTAAATAAATAAATCTTATTTTGTTTTTCTAAAACAATGATTACTTCTAAAATAATTTTTGGATAAAACCCAAAAAGATGGAAAAATCTAATAATTAATAGTATAGATAAATAACACCAAACCTGGTTCTTTTTAAAAGACCCATCAACCAAAATAACTATCTGCTCACTTGATAAAGCAAATATGAGAGAAATTTGAAACTTTAAGAGTGATAAGAAATAAAAAAACTCAAAATACAGAAAAGATTAAAAGAATTAGAAAAGGCTACTATATGCAATTCTACTGGAAAGAATTTTGTAACCTGGAATAAGTGGATGATTCCCCAGCCATATACAAATTGCCAAAATTGACCAAAAAGATGTAGAACACTTCAGTAATCTCACCTAGAGGATAAAAGAAAGGTTATCAAAGATCCACCACCAACAAAAGCACTGGCTAGGTTCACTGCTGAGTTTTATCTAACTTTTTAAAAAGACAAATTATATATTTTTTGGAAACAATATGATGAGATTCTTAAAACACTAAAGAGATCTTAGTAATTGAATTAATAAGGATTTTGTAAGTTGTTAAATATATAATAATAAATAGCTTTTCTCTCTTGTGTGCAATAAACTCATAGAAGTATAAAGGGAGAAATATTCCATTAAAAATATCAACCAAACTATAAATTACTTAGCAAAAACTTAACTTGAAAGTCAAAGTATCTGAAAAATTGTATAAAAATCCCACTGAAGTAACAAAGCAATATCTGAATAGATGCCAAGGCATACCATTTATTGGACCAAAATACTTATAAAAATAGTAATTTCTCCAAATTACATACATAAATTTAGTTTGCATTTGGTTTAAATCCCATCGTGGTTCTTTATTAACTTCCATATAAATATGAATAAGTGATAAAAATGAGACAATATTTTTGTAAAATGGAATAGTGATGGAGGACATACTCTTATAAATATCAAATCTTATTATAATGTCACTGTCATTATTACCAGAGCAATAGACAAATAGCCAAGTGGAACAGAATTAAGAATCCAGAAACATATAATAATCTTTTGCATAAATCACAAATATGGTAGTTCAGTTTAGAGGGAAAATAATTGCTAGTTGTATAGTACCATATAATAAAACAGCCATCTATCTAAAAACAAAACTAAAGTGGACCACAATTTGCTAATAGTTAAAATTCAGGTTAATTATAAATTTAAAAGCAAACACAGTAACAAAATATAGGAGGGTACATAGATAATATAGGGACCAGGGTGCCTTTCTTAGCTAATATTAGAAATTTATAAGAAATTTTATAAGAAAATAGGTATATTTCACCTAAAAATAATTTAAAAGGCAAAAACATGGGATAAGCAAAATAAAAATATAAGAATAGTTTACAAAAACAGAAAAGCTAACTTATTTAGATACAGTTGGTTCCCAGCTATAATATAGACAAAAAGGAGATAATTTGACAAGAACAAATTGAAATGGCCAGAATATATCCAAAAGTATTCAAGTCACTGGTAGTCAGAGTAAAGATAATTAAATGGTAAAAAATAAAAACAAACAATAATACTACATGGATTGCTGAAGGGATAAATGGGACAAGGTATACTTGTACATTTATGACAGAGATGTAAGTTTTTATAGCATTTTATAGTGCAATCAGAAGATTAAAATTTAAAAATATATATCTTTTAAGGCAGGAGTTTTATTCTCAGGACACTACCCCACAGAAATAAGTGCAGCAATTCATAATGAGATATGTATAAAATATTTTTTTACAGTAAATAGTAAATATTAATCACTATATAAATTGTAAATATCTATACCATGGAATAGTAAGTTAACAATATAAAGAATCAATTGGTTTGGAGGAATATCCACATTAAAAAAGTAAAAATGTATTGATTATATTATCCCTTTCTAGTTTTGTGGGAAATAGAAAAGTAATTCTTCCCATATATATGAATATGTACATGTACAAACCCAAGTTTATTTTTTGTGTTCATGTTGAATATAGTTTTTCCAACCAGGTAAAAAATATGGAAGGAAGCACAATGGTAAACTGTTTGGAGGGAGATTATATGACAGAAAGAGGGGGAGGAGAAGGGAATATAAATAGGATACAACATAAAACATCAAGAGCATTTTAGATGGTGATAAAACGAGTGCCAAATGAAAAAGGGAGGGGAGTAACATGGCATTAAAAGTAATGTGGATTATGACATGTCTTTATTTTAAATTATAAATATACACGAAGGGTAGGGGAGTAAATGAAAGAGAAAAGAATGAACAATGGCTGGAAGAAAGGAGAAAACAGAAATGTGACCATGACACTTCTTTTCCCAGGATAAGGGGCCCACAAAGATTTTCTCTTCTATGGTGTCAAGAGAGAATGGTAAAAGATCTCTTCTGTACAAGTGATCTCCAGATGTAAAAAGTATTGGCATTTACTTATATGTACTTGAACTATTCACATGTTCTCTTTTAAATTGGGAAGCCCCAACTGTACACATTTGTTGGAGATGATCAAGTTCTCTCCCTTTTCTACCATTCTATAATTTTCACTCCTGAGTCATGTTGTGCCTCAGGGTGGAAGTGGGGAGAAGAATTTAGGTTTGGGGCAAGTTGCTGTGACTCCAGACCTTGTAGCTCTAGTCATACAACTCTTTATCTCTTTGCATGACTGTCATTCTTTTAAAATTTTTATTTCTAAACATTTTCACTGACAATCGTGGACAATAAGAGAAAAAGCCATTGTACATTTAAAAATCAAAATATCTCTTAAAACAACAATCAGGATTTCTTAAATTATAACACATTTTTAAATCAAAATTTTATTATAGATAATAGCCTGTGTAAGGCAGGCAAGTCACTTGTAAGTAAAAATACTGTAAGTTATTTTATACCTGAAGAAAGAAAAAGACATCACTGCCACTTGGGAATCTCTGGAGGAAAAAAAATCTTGAAACGGCCTAAAAATTGTTTTACATGAATATCTTTCTAATGCAGTTTGATTTGAAAATGCAAAAAGTTCTTATTCCATTTTATTTTAAAGAATACATTGATGAAGAAATAGGCATAAGAAAGAATGGGTGAACGAATAAGAAGGCAAGTAACACACTTTACTTATTATTGAGATTTATATGAGTTGTGGTTCATTCTCTGATTCTATGAGCGCTAAGACTGTTATAAAATAATGAACGTCTTCCAGGATTATGTACTTTTTTTCTTCACAACTGATTACACGATTGTAAAGTTTATCTCAAGAGGTACTTGATTGATGCCAAAGTTATGGACAGCCCACTGGTTTTACTCTTTGTTTCTATAGTAGCAGTACTTTTACTTCCCCATCTTTATAGAATCAAAATCTTAACAATAATAATATTTGCATGCTTACTATATGCCAGGCACTGTTCTTAGGACTTACCTGTTTAATTCATTTAATCCCTACATAAATTGCGTGAGTTATTGCCCATTTTACAAATGAGAAGAATGAGGAACAGAGACATGAAAGAACTCTTTAGTAGGTTACACAGCTGAAATTAATACTCAGTCAGAGCGGGCCCTTCTTAATCTTACAGGTCTCTCATCAAATAGATGCTGAAATTCCAAAGTATTTAAACACACAAACATTTCAGTGAAAAATGGTCACAAATTCAGATGCTGATTGGCAGACAGAAACACCTTTTGGAATCTTAAGATGTTTGTTTTGCATTTGACTTTTAAGAGTCAGAATTTTGTTATTTGTCAAGGTATTTAAGAGATTAGAATATGTTAAAAAGTGGGAGTTCAAACAAGAGTTATATGATTTGAAGGTACAAAAATTCAAGGGTTGACTCTAGAACATACTTTATTACATTATAAATATTATATATACACATATTT
>JAQZBX010082047.1:0-13585 GCA_029593785.1 Cabassous unicinctus | reverse complement strand
TATTCATAGACCAAGTTAATGCTATCCTTAATAAACCCATTCAGGTACATTATCACCGACTTCACCTTGCTGACCAGGAAATAGATTCAGTAAACTTGAGTGCTATTTATCCTGAAGGTATGTAAACCCCCTCCTACAGGAACAGCATGCTACTCAAAAACATGCTCCTAGCTTATGCTATGGTTGGTACCGCTGGGTGCGAGGCAAAGCACTGCAAAGGAGGGCCCAAACAATAAGACCGTTTTTGAGCTCCTTGAGAAATATGCCTCTTTGGGTGCTGGACTGGTTAGTCAATAACGGGTAACAGGACCCTTCTCTTTACTTGCGGCTAAGCCGCTGGATCAACCTAAGACAGGAACCTGGCCAATTGCTGCTGACAGTAACCTGATCAATTGCTGCCGACCAATAGCTGCCATGGTCTCCTATGACAGGTAAGAACCAGCAGCCGCTCAGCACAGTCTGAACTTAAGACAGGCACAGTCCCCCCCCCTCAAAAAATAAAAATTGTCGAGGCCTCTATTTCCCCCAGCAGGTTAATGCCAAAAGATCGCCTATGGGGACCTTCACGACAGCACTCAAAAGTTTTTCAGTCAAGGCTCTACTAATAAATTTAAAGGGGGAGATGTTGTAGGATATGGAAAAACATTTTTCCCGCTCCTACTCCCTTTAACTCTTCCAGCACTTTATCAGCCCTAACACCCCCTCCCAACCCCCTTTTACATGGCCGCTAAGGCTGAAACAAAGAATAGCTAGCCTTCTTCTCGGAAGTTAAGAGAAGTTCGCGCCTAAAGTTTTCTGCCCCCCTCCCTAGCAACTGCGGCCACCAATGTCTAACCACCATTCATCCCTGAACCCACCAATCCCTACCCTCCTCCCTGTTCGCGCCACAACCTTCCTGCCAACCCCACGCCCGCCAATCTAAAAAGCCTATATATGCTTGTGCGCTTCCTCAATAAACTCTCTTGGTTCCTGCTCCCACCCGGAGAACAGAGTCTCTTGTCTTTGTCCTTTCTCCCCACCGCCTACCTGTTCCCCCGTCGTTCGGCCTCCGGCCATCAGCCGGAGAAAGCCCTCCAACCATCAGTTGGAGAAACTCCGCCGGGGAAAATCACCTCTCCAACCATCAGTCGGAGAGACAACATTCCATCATGAACAAAGCCATACAATGTGTGGGAATGAGTTTTGTCACCCACTTTATTGATTTCTTTAAAGAGGCCTGGGATTTTCACCACTTATTCACCTGTATCTAAGAGACCCATGAAGATTTGCATCCCCCCTTTCCCCATACACCCTAATGAGAACCTAGGGCTTCTGATCCCTGTCAGGGACCTTCTATTTCCTTGGCTTCATCTCTAAGCATTCTTTTCTATCAAGTAAGATGAGGGTACGGGTGTTAGGGAGCATTCTTGCTATCTGATTTATCATGCTCACCACCAGAATTGTTTTCCTTACCATCCTGGACCACAAGGAGTCCTTAGCAACCCATGTGTTTCTCTTTACTGGGCAGCATCTGGTGCTTATTGGTCAGCTCTGTGGAGTTGTAAACCTTTCCAGGTATGTGTGTCCTCTTCCTCCTCTTCTATTATGTAGGATAACAGGACTTAATTTCTTACTTTGTGGGACCACCTTCTTCCCCATAATGTTGGCAGTTTTTTTGTGGGGAACAAATCTAATTCTGCTTTGTCTATCATCTGTTTTGTTAATCAAAGCCACATTGACCTGTGGGTGGGCCACCCCTGTTCCCTCCTTTGTCTATCCTTGGTAGTACTTTCTGTTCCTTTTATGGCCTTTCTGGCACAGCTTCCCATTGTGGGCTTCTCTCTTCTGGGCCACCTCAATGAAAATGACTGATGCTGTGCTGCTGATTTCATCTCAAACAAGGCACTGTGGTGGATCTTTTCTACCACTTCACCCACTAATGTCCCTGAGGATAAAAGAAATGATTCAGGAATCTTACTCTGGGCAGGCCCTCATTGCATTAATACTTTCAATGCTGTCCAAGGCAGCACCTTCTCATCAACATCCTGACAAGGAAAGGGATGATGTAGCCATGTGTCTATCTGAAGGGCAGTTAAGACCTAGTTAAGATCTAGGGGATTTACTTTTTGAAATATTGTCCACAGTTAGGCATATCACTCTATGCTCCTAGACTTACAGACTAAGGGTGGCATGTGTTTGTCTCCATCCCTATCCTATTGGTTTACCTGCTCCATGCAGGCAAAATCTTCATTGCAGTTAGGGGGTCCATGGTTAGCTTCCCCAGGAGACATCTGAGTCTGAACATATATACTAAACAAGCCACAATGAAACTCCCCTGTCTTTTGTCCTTATCTGACTTTTAATTAATGCATTTAATTTTCAGGAAATATTTGATTGTTTCATTGTAAGCAATGCTGAGATGGTTCTGTGTTGAGTGAGTCTAACTAACTTTGGACATGTAAACAGCTTTCATTCAGTGGAACTTCCTACACAAGGTCCCAAACTTCCCTTGGGAGTAATTTGAAACCATTGAAACACTGTGTGGGTCAGCAGGTGTCATGGAACTGTTTAGGTGTCCAGCAGCCTGGGTATAATTTCCCTACTCTTCCTATGATCCATGCCCTGCCTCTCTGCCCCCATCAACCACACATTATCTCACTGCTCACATGGATATTGTTTACATCTCACTTACACTCATGTGGCCAGCATCTTATTGAATTATCCCCCAGGGAGCAGGTACCACACTGGGATGAGTGAACTGATGAACACTAACACCTCGTATATGCCACAGAGTGCTTTTTTGGCATACAAACTGTTGGGGCAAGACACCAATTACCACCTATAAGGAAGGAGTCTCACCACATGGAGGACAGCAAAGAGTTCATGCAGATGAAGTAGTTGTCGATATAGACACTTCTTGTGTAATGTAGGTGAGGGACTTGGCTCCCTCCCCATCAAGAACATATATAACCACAGGGTTGGGCCAGCTGCACATACTTGGCCAAGAAGTTTCCAGTGAATGTTTACACAATGCTCTGGACAAAAGGGGAAGGAATGTTCCAACAGGCCACCATCTGCTAAAGAATGTCTTTTTTCTCCTGGCACCCCTGTGAAAGAATTGAGCTCATATTTATTAACTCATTCCAGGAGCCAGACTAACATACCTACTCCTAAGCACAGGATTTTTTGTGAGCCACAAGGAAGGGGGACAGGCCTCACTCAGAGTGTTTCTTTCCACATATTTTACTTTCCATATAATCTGAAGTGTAATAGGTTCATTCTATTTCTGTTGATTGATGCTTTTATTTGGATTAGAGATATAAAATGAGAATTTGTGAGAAGAAAATTCTCTTAAAGGTATGTAAATTATAACCATTTCTTCAGGCTGATATTTATTCCTACAACCTTTTTTAACTGAAGTTTAAATGAATTATTATTTAGCCACTATAATAAATTGGGTTAGAAATGTAAGACCATGTAAACTACCATATTTTAAAGCTGATTCTGGTTGATAGCAGAATTCAGTTTCTTGTGAATGGTTTACTGACACATCCATTTCTTTGCTGAATGTCAACACACACATTTGAGAAATTTTTTCCCATTGTGATGAAATGGAATTTTATGGGGCAATATCCTAAGAGTGTCAATATCATAGTTCCCATCCAACTTTATAGGACAATAAAAATCTTGATAAACAATATTATTCCATTTTTTTTCTCAAAACACACACCATCATTTAGAAAACATGAAGATTCATAATATTCATAAATATTCAACCAAATTGAACATATTTGAAATGAATAGTCTATCCAATTAGTCACTAAATATAAAATCTCTCCTTATATTCTAATTTTGTCAATTTTCTTCTTAATCATTCACAAGTCTCTCCCTGTTCAATGAGGAACAAAAGAGTGTAATGAAAAAGAATCTTCATATGCTGAAATGCAGCTTGCATATTTTGTATTGACAGCTTAGTTTATGCAATTTTAATTAACATAGAAAATAGTTTGTATTTTCTATGTTAAAATCATCCTAAAAATCTTTCAATTTATCTTGTATGGATATCCTAGGGGTTGCTTTTCCATTTGCTGTATTCTCCCTCCTAAGCCTATCCTAAAAATCCCCTGATGGAATTTACATTATATGAAAATCAATAAAGTGATATGCATTTACACCAAATAGAAGGAAAATGAGAGTCATAGAATAAGATTTCATTGCCCACAAGGCAATGAGAAAATTGGACATCATAGTGCTCAGGAAAGAATACTGGGAATCAGAAAATTGTTGGAGGGCAATTTGCCTAAAACTGTGTTGTGATTTGTCTTGGACCCCATTTGTTAATTCTGGAATATTCTATACCAAGTGCTTCTTCAGATAAATTAGTACTTGGTACTGTGTCCAGAAGTCAAGACTCATCCTCAGTCCTATCACAGGTAGTGCAGTGTCAGACCCAGCTGACATGGGGAAGTCCATTTAGGTGTAGACATAGTGGGAAGTCTCCACACAGACTCAAATCTACATCATGTAAGCTGAAACTACATCAACTGGTGGTAATCCTATGAATTTACATTAGTAATTTCCAAAGCATTAAACATTTAAGGTGATCCATGAAGAAATTCAGCCACCTGGTTAGGCAAAATGGCACATTTCAACAATTCATATTTCTTTCAATGTTGGGGACATTTCTCTGGGGTTCAATTTTCCCACAATCAACAGCTGTGAAATTTCTCTTTAAGAATTAACTGACTAGGAGGAAAATTTGAATTTTTAATCTATAATTGATATTAATCTGCTAGATAGCACAGAAAACACTGATCACATGGCAAAAACTAGAATCTGTGATTTCTTCTCTTTTCTGTGGGCAACACTATTTTGCTCATAAATCTGTGAATGTGTCATGGGTACTGTAATAAGGAAAGCCACTGATTAGTGAAAAGAAGAGACTCATCATTTTCTCTGCTGGCCACACTAGAACCAGTATTGGAACTGGTTTTTTTGGTGTCATTCACACCCTTGAATACTTTCAACTTCAGAGAGCTCCAGGTCTCATCCAAGTTATAGAGGAAATTTTCAGAGTTAGTTTGAGGTTCTCCTTTTTCATTTGTAACATTTTTCTTCATGTAACTATAGTAGGAAGTATTGAGGCATACTAGGGGTAGAAAAAACCTGGTTCCCATTGTCATGTGAGATTATAAGTCCAGATAACAGGGTGGCTAACAGATATTCAATGATAAATATACTTTCCCACATGGATGCAGGGTGTCCTCTCAGAATGTATGATTTTTCCTTAAGTGTCATGTACTGTTCATAATGGGCAATAGTGTGCATGGTATTGGGAGTTTATGTAACAATTTGTTCTTCAGGGTGCCCCTGCCCATTCATTCACCCACAGACTCCACTATGATGGCAAGGGTACAAGAGATTGAGCACTTTCTAATTGGAGGATCCTACCATGGCTGGTATTTGGTCAACTTGGACTTTTTTGCTGTTCAATAAGCCACATTTTCCAGAGATTATTCAAATCGTGTTGATGTGCAACAATAAAATTAAGGGTGGTTTCTACTTCCCACCTGGAAGGCCACAGTCAGAGATCTCCACAATAAAATGCATTGAAACCTTGAAAGAATGAACCCACTGTAAAGTTCATAGTGATAGACACTGAAAGAGACTATTTCATTGGTATTCCATGAGCAACTGCTTTCATAGTTATTTTGAGATGATAAGTGACATTGTGAAATTGTTTTCCTTTAAAACTCTTCCATTTTTCTGTTAACTTAAGCTACAGAAAAAACTGAAATTCTGTTACAAAGGGTTTGAATTAATATTGGAAATTTCATATGAATTGGTAGTGCTTACATTGGGACAAACCCTCTGCAAAGGTTTTGACAATTTATATTAATGATAAAACATAGTCATGTTTTGTGACTCCTGGGTCTCATCCATCAGAAATTCTTCCATATGGTCAAAAATGCATGGACAAGAATATTCATAACAGCACTATTTATAATTGCTAAAACCTATACTGTTCACATATGCCTGTTAATAGTAGAATGGATAAATAAGAGACATGTTCTTTCAAATGTGAATGTATAGTAAACAAATCCATTAAAAAACTGGAATGGATTGCACAGACACCATGTGAAACAATGATAGCCAAAAGCTAAAGAGCATACATTTTGCAAATTAATTACTTAGTCAACATAATGAATCTGTGCTCACAAGGGTTATGGGAATGGTTACTTTTGAGGTTATAAAGTAAATGGCAGCATAGGGTAGGTTGGGAAGTGTTTTAATGTGTTTCCTAATCAGATGCCAGTTGCAGTGATTTCAGTTTGCAAAATTTTATCAAGAATTAGTTTGTTGTATGTATTTCAATAATTTCTTTAAAAAAGAGGAAACAAATTTCAAAGTGCTTTAAATAACTCAATAGAAACAGTTGTTTGCACACAGGATTGAAGAGTCTCTGAATATTAACCAAAACCATTCGTCTTTCACTGTGATGATACCAAGATTTATACAGCTCCAAGAAGCCCCACAGAACTACCATGGCACCTCAGAATTCTTACCTAGTTGTATAAATGGCCAATTTCATAGAAATAAATTATTGGAAAGGATTCACTCTTGATTGCTTACCCAGCACAGGTCTCTAGAGGTGTGTTTTTGTGGCCATCTCTTCTTCTATTTGGATTAGTGGTTTTTGGTATTGAACACAACTCCACTCTGCTGACAGCACTTTTAAGAAGGAAAGTGATATACTGTGTGCCAAAATTCATTATCAAATCTTTTTAATAATTAAAGGTTTTTAGTTTTAGATGTATACTGTAATTGTGGTTTGCCGCATCATAGTCTTAATTTATGCCCATCTGAGCATGAATTGGGAATTCCAATCAATTCTTTCATTAAGGTCCCTATTAAATCATATACTCTAAGAAATTGGATATTCCAACACACTGTTTGGGGTGGTGGGCACATATATTTTCCCATTCTCTTACTTCTAGTTCCCATGATTTGCTTAGATTTCTGATCCTCCATTTCCTCTTAGCAATACCATGATTTCTTTAGGCAGAAATCATTTTCCAAGACTGTAAGGTCTGTGCAAGTCTCCACATGAGAATTTACTCAATCACTTAGTCATTTATCATGATATCCACTATACCAATAAGGGGAATTTGGGGTACAGGTGATTATGTATATGGATTAAACAAATGAAATTGGTAGAACACAAATACATATCAAGAAATTGTGAAGATAACTTCTAAATTATTTTGATTTGCTTACCCCTGGATTTTTTCTTGCTGAGTTTTTTCTTTTTTCCTTCTCTATTAGTCAGCCAAAGGGGTGCTAATGTGAAATACCAAAAATGGTTTGGTCTTTATAAAAGGTATTTATTTGGGGTAGAAGTCCACAGATGCCAGGACATAAAGAGTTAAATTTCTTCTCTCACCAAAATTTGTTGCTATGTGTTGGAGCAAGACAGCTGCTGATGTTTGCCAGGGTTCAGCCTTCTTGGGTTACTCTCTTCCTGGGGCTGAATTTCTGTCTGGGCTTATCTCCTCTGGTTCCTCCACAAGGTCAGCTGTAGACTATTATGTGAAAGGCTCACTTCTCTTCTCCTGGGGCCTTCTCTCCAACATCAAAACTCCAGCATCAAAACTGCCTCTCAAAAACTTCTGCAACTCTGTTCTTTGTGATGCATTTTATATTTTCTTCTCCCACCCACCAAGGGGCGAGGCTTAATGCCCTACTGATGTGACCCAGTCAACACCCTAATCATAACTTAATCATGCCCAGAATAACAGATCAGTTTACAAGCATGATCCAATTATATTTTTGGAATTCATAATTACATCAAATTGCCCAATGGCTACACCTTCTTTTTAAAAAAATTTTATTAGACAATTTGTGAGCTTGCAAAATCATCATTCAAAGTGTGTAGAATTCCCATACATCACCCCACCAAAAGCACATTATATTGATGTAGAATATTTTTTATAGATTATGAAAGAACATGATCAGATAATTACCACTAACTTTGATCTATAGTTTACATTTGGTATATATTTCCATACATCCCCTTTTATTAACACTATGTATTATTATTAGACATTTGTTATAGTTTATGAGATAACACTCTCATATTTGTACTGTTAATGACAGTCCATCTTCCCCTACATAGTTCACTGTGTTATACAGCCCCATGCCTTGTACTTTGTATCCAAAGTATACACTCAGTGGCTCTCACTTTCATCACAGAGTTGTGCAGTCATTGCCTGAGTAAACCTTTGGCTGTTTTCCTTAGTTAAAAAGAAAAAGTCCATAACCGTTTTGACCCTTAGTGTTGATATAGTAACTTCTACGACACTGATGAAAGACTATCACAATATTGCTGATAAATATAGCCCAAAAGTTACATTGTTTTTCCTATGCATCACTATATTCTTATCACCATGTAATCATGACATACATTTGTTCTAGTTCATAAAAGAACATGCTTTTATTTATATTATTAACCACAATCTTCATTCAACTCCAGGTTTACTAATATTCAGTCCCTAGATTATTCTCTACAATTCATTCAATTGACATTTACACCCCTTTTGACGACAATCCATTTGTAAATGGGATTTCCATTTGTATTAGTTATACTCACTAAAATGTGTTACAATGAACTCTATCCATTTTCTCATTTTTATAGTCAAGCTAATTGAAAATTCTCTATATATTAAGCATTGGTACCACTTCTTAGTCCTCATCCTGTCTCCTCGTAACCTATAGTCTATGTTTTAAGTCAATGAGTTTATTCTTAATATTTAGTTCATATCAGTGAGACCTTACAATATTTGTCCTTTCGTATCTGGTTTATTTCACTTAGCATAATGTCCTACAGGTTCATTCATATTATCATATGTTTCCCAATTTCATTTCTTCCAGTAGATACATTGTTGATTTTTTATTATTAATCTTGTATCCTGCCACTCTGCTGAAATTGATTATTAGCTCTGGTAGTTTCTTGTATGTTTTTCAGGATTTTCTAGGTATAGGGTCATATCATCTGTGAATAGTGAAAGTTTTACTTCTTTCTTTCCAATTTGGGTGCACTTTATTTCTTTATCTTGCCTGATTGCTGTAGCTAGAACCTCTAGCACTATATTGAACAATAGTGGTGACAGTGGGCATCTTTGTCTTGTTCCTGTCTCTTCATGAAAGCTTTCAGACTTTCACCATTGAGTGTAATGTTAGCTGTGGGTTTTTCATATATACCCTTTATCATGCTCAGAAATTTTCCTTCTAATCCTATATTTTGCAGTGCTTTTTATCCAGAAAGACTGCTGGATTTTGTCAAATGCCTTTTCTGCATCAATTGAGATGTTCATGTGATTTTTCTTTGATTAATGTAGTGTATTATGCTGATAGATTTTTTTTTGTGTTGAACCACCCTTGTATGCCTGGAATAAAACCCACTTGATTATGATCAATAATTCTTTTAATGTGTTGTTGGATTTTATTAGTGAGTACTTTGTTGAAGATTTTTGCATCTTTATTCATTAGGAAAATGAAACTGCAATTTTCTCCTGTGATAATATCTTTATCTGTCAGGGGTGATGAAGTCAGAGATATGTCCAACAATCTAGCCCATGCAGGCTGAAAGTGGCTGCAGTTACCCTAAGAGGGTGAGGGAGCACTGTCCCTCCTCCTGCTCTGTCAGAGATGGAGATGGAGCCCCAGATGTGTCCAATAATGTACTACATGTGGGCAAAAAGTGCCTGTAGTTGCCCAGAGAGGCTGGTGCAGGTCCCCCCAGCTTCCTCCCTGCCATAGGTAGGCCTGGAGCCCAGGCTTGGGCTGCAATCCTATGTAGATATACAAAAGCCAAACTCTAACTTCACTGTGATTTTCAATCAGTCTGGCTTCTCTTCATGCTAGAGACAGAGATAAAATGGAGGGTACCAGCCTCTTTCTGACTTGGCCATTTTCAAACTTTAGCTGGTCTTAGGATTGGAATTTTGCCAGCCAAATTTACTAATCAGTAGATGAAATCAGTGCCTAACCATCTCTTCCTCTCCCATTTTTGGGAAATGGAGCTTCTAACTCCAGTCTGGTAATAGCTCCCAAGTTGGCTTGCACCACCAGTGGGAAATGGATAAGGCCTCCGTGGCTTGATATAGTAACTAAATCTCCACTTCATTTGGGAGTTGCTTCCTTTTGTTCTTTCAAGGATTTTGCAAGATGCTCTTCTGGTCTTCTGGGTTCCCCAAACTGGTGATTTAGATACTTCTGGCTGATTACTAACTGCACTATAGGATGAGGTTACTCTTGGAGCTCCTTACTCTGCCACCCTGTTGAACCCTATCTATCCATGGGCTTTAATAAGTGATATTTCATGATACCTATTAAAATTCAAATATTATATATATGTTGACAGTATCTTTTTAAAATTCGATGAGAAGAAAATGATCAAAAACTTTGGAAAATGTACAATCAAATCTATCTGGTCATCTAATTTTTAACCTTATGTCACTTCCTGTTTTCTCCTCCAAATCATGAGAACCTTTTAAAAATCCATTCCTCTAACTACCTTGAAGAAAAGATAATCTTTAAAATCAAAGCACAGATGTAAAATCTATTGCTTTATTAGAAAAACTCTTCTGAATGATGTGTCACATGACTATATTTTGAAAATACTATTTCATTATCAAAATGCAAGAATGCCCAACATAGGTCTAGGGTGAAGGTATCTCAGGAATCTAAAGAAATAATGAGAGTGAACTAGAACCAGGTCAGCAACATATATATATATATAAAGATATCTAGAAGATTTTTGTTAACTTAGATAAGTATACATAAAGGTAGGGGAATTTTAGGTATAAAATATGAAGAGTAAATATTATCCACCTCATTTTATTTCAGTCACCATGCTCACATGAATTCATGATTTCAAATATGTGAAAACATGACCACAGGGAGAAAATCCATTGAGCATCAAAGAACATTCTCCAGAGAACAGCCAACATAGAGGTTGCTGTGGAGGCTGGGTGTCCAGGGCTTAAGCCTGCCTCCAATTATATATTCTCTGGTGTTATCCATTTTTTGAAAACAATTCATTTAACTCTATCATTCATACATGAACATACATCACCAATGTGTTCAATAAACATTGTGAACTTACAAAACAAACGTGCATAACATCATACAGGGCTCCCACTCATCACCCCGCCATAAATACTTTGCATTGTTGTGAAACATTTGCTAACAAATTATGAAATAGCATCATCAAAGTATTACTACTAACTATAGTCCATATCTTACTCCCCTATACTTTAAAAGGATTTATTTATTTATTTACATTTACCCATTTTTACCTCCCGCATTTTTGCTGTTTTTGTGGCCATTCACTGGGCAATTCTCTGTGTCCACTTCCTGCCCTCTCTCCTCATCCTTCTCCTGTCTTCACTGGGATCCAATCCTCAGAACCTCCGATGTGGGAGAGAGGCATCCTACCACTTGTGCCAACTTAGTTCCTGGTTTTTCAACTCATCTCATATTGGCTTTCCCTGTATCATTCCCATTATGTCATCATCTTGCTGCATGGCTCATGGCGACTGATGGGACACCCACACATGGGGCCTGAGGGTGTACCCATGTGTGGGGCCTGGGGTGCTCACCTGCTCCTGGGGCTTGATGGCTTAACCATGTGTGGGGCCTGATGGCACACCTGCTCATAGGGCCTGGTGGTGCATCTGTGTGTGGGGTCTGGGTGCTCACCTGCTTGTGGGGCCTGGTCATGCATCTGTGCATGGGGCCTGATGGCTCACCCACTTATGGGGCCTGATGATGAACCCATGCATTGGGCCTGGGATTCTTACCTGCTCACAGAACCAGGGGGCTCACCCACTCACAGGGCCTGGCAGCACACCCGTGTATGGGGCCTGAGGACACAATGATTTGTGGGGCATGGGGGCTGACCCCCATGTGGGGCTGGTGGACTCATCTGCTTGTGGGCCCTGGCAGCACTCATGGGGCCTGAGTCTGCACCCACATGCAGGGCTTGGTGGTACACATGTGCATGGGGCCTGGCAGCCTGTGTGCCTCCTATATTTTTCTTTTTCTAAATTTTTACCAGGAGGTCCCAGGGATTGAACCCAAGTCTCTCCACATGGGAAACAGATGACCAATTATTTGAGCCACATCCATCCTCCTGCTATATCTCCTAAGGTTGACCAAAAATACCTAGAGTTACAGTCATTTCCCATACAGGATGGTCATATAAAAAATCAGGATTAGTTTATCATCAGCATTCTAAAAACCAGACCTTGGGAGAAAAACTAGGTCTGGGAACACATGCATGGTTTCTAATATAGCAAATGTTTAGCCTACCCTGGTTATCACAAAATCAGGACAGCGAGAATATTCACATTGTTATCAGTTTTACATATTGAATTTCAGTTTTTTAAAGAGCACTCTCCTTGATCTCTTTTCTTCAAATAGGACATTTAAAGACAGTGATTGCATCTCTTTCCTTTCTTGTCATGTGAAGAAACAAAAGCACAGTTTCTGTAATTATCCCCACATCCAAGTGCTAAAAACTAAGAACATGGCTAGATCTTGGTCTTCTTGCACTGATCCACCTATCTTAGAAAGTTATGTATGCATTTTTCTGTTTGTGGATACAATTACCAGAGGGAAAATTGACAAAAACTTCAAGTAGACCAACTTCAAGACACATACAAATCAGAATGTCAAATTTCAAAGACAAAAAGAGAATTCTGAGAGCAGCAAAAGTAAAGCAATGCATAAAATATAAATGATACCCAATAAGATTAAGTGCTGATTTCTCACCAGAAACCATGGAGACAAGAAGACAGTGGCATGATATATTTAAGATGTTGCAAGAGAAAAACTTCCAGCCAAGAATCTTATATCCCACATAATTGTCTTTCAAAAATGAGTGTGAGTTTAGAATATTCACAGATGAACAGAAACTAAGAGTGTTTGAAACCAAGAGACCTACTTTGCAGGAAATACTAAAGGGTGTACTACAGCCTGAGAAGAAAAGACAGGAGAAAGAGGCCTGGAAGAGAGTCTAGAAATGAAGATTATATCAATAAAAGGAACTAAAAGTGTCAAAAGAGTGGAGAAAATAAAATATGACAGATAAAGCACAAATATTCAGGAATAAACTTAACCAACAAAGTAAAGCACTTGTATTCAGAAAACTACAACTCATCATTAAAAGAAATTTTAAAAAGACCTAAATAATTGGAAGACCATTCCAGGCTCATGGATTGGAATACTAAATATCATTAAGATGTCAATTCTACTCAAATTGATGTACAGATTCAATGCAATCCTGTTAAAAATTTCACCAGCATTTTTTAAATAAATGGAAAATATGATTATCAAATTTATTGAAGGGTAAGGGGTCTTGAATAGCCAGAAGCATCTTAAAAAGGAAAAGCAAAGTTGGAGGACTCTCATTTCCAGACTTTAAGTCATATTACTTAGCTACACTGGAAAAAAACAGCATGGTACTGACTTAAAGACAGATACATAGACCAATGGAAACTCAATTGATGGTTCATAAACAAACCCTCACATCTATGGTCAA
>JAQZBX010082046.1:0-13586 GCA_029593785.1 Cabassous unicinctus | reverse complement strand
ACCAGAAAACTGTATTTTGAAACTCCCTTGCAGCTAGGATACCGGCTGAGACTTAGGTTCTACCAATCGGCTGTACCTGTGTAAGACTTGGACTCAAAAGTGAGCAGTGCGAGGAGGTGGCTACGTGTGGGGCACTCAGCATGCTGGCAATCACCATGGTAGAGGCTTCTACTTCTTCAGGGGAGTCAGAGTAGAGCTTCTAGTGTCCAGGCAAGAGGAGCAGTGGGGCTGAGGGACAATGGCTGTGACAGCAATGTTTTCACTGAAACAGTTCCCGTGGCAAGATGGTTACTGCTCTTGTTTGTGTAGTTTCAAAGTCTGGCTCTCTGGCTCTCTTTGAGAGTCTGTGAGTCACCTAACATCTTCTGGAAAATTATCATTTTTTAACTTGAACTACCAAAAGTGAATTCTTTTGTTTGCAACTCAGAATTTCTGATCATGCTCATGACAAGAAGTAGATGGTAGGAATAGGTGATTCCAGGGTCAAGGCAGCAGCACAAAGATATCGTTAAGGATTTAGCCCCTATTCTCCCATCTTCGGTGTGTTTACTTTTCATATTAAGGTTAATTCTCTCATGGTCAGGAGGTGGCTGCTATGGCTTCAGACATTACAATTCACACATTGTTCCAAGCAGAAAAGAAATGGATGGGCAGAAAAAGCAGCTTTTTTTTTTTTTTTTTTAATTAAAGAGGAAATATTTTCTCGATGCTCCCCCACATCCTCCCTTATGGTTCATTGACTAGAACTGGGTCATAAGGCCACCACTAGTTGCTGTGGGAATATCTGACAAAAAGGACTGTGATAGCCATGGTAAACTTGGACCAACCATGATCTATCACCCGGGGCTGTTACCAAGAAGGAGAGAGGGGCTGGCTTCTGAGTAGGCAACTGATAATGTCTACCACAATTAGGTTCCAAGCTTGCTTCCCTTTGACCAGACCTGGCAACAGGAGTCTACCCCTATAAAAAGGGGCCTTTTCTAGCATATTCTGGTTTCCATTTTCTCCCAGTCCATCCCTTCCAGCTGCTCAGAGCCTTCAGATGGATCCATTGACAGAGAGACCTGAGTTTGAATACTAGCTCTGCCTCATGCCACCAGTGTGACTTGGATAAGGACTTTCTCCCTTCTCTTTCTTTATCCATAAAATGGGAAGAGCAACAGTCTCATGGGTTGTTGTGAAGATTGCAGTGAATGCTAATGTCATGCCCAATCCCCAGCGCATGGTAAACAAAAACTATTTTTGAAGGAGGAAGTATACTATTGTGGAGTGTTCTGATACACTGTCTTCCCAGGGAGGTTGGCATGACAACACAGGCATATAACTTGGTGATTTTAGAATAGATTTAATTTGATACCAAGTGCAAGGTGAGGAGTTTGTCAAAAGTATGTTTACAAGCATATTGTGAAAAAATGTTGCATGCACCATTTCGTTTAATTTTCACACAACCTGTTTCCACAGCTGAGGAATCAGAGGCTCAAAGACATTCATGATGGACCTGAGGGCACATACCTGCTAAGTGGCAGGGGCATCCAGGTCTGCCTCGGCAATTCCCATTCTACCTCGGCACCTGGATGCTGGTCAGAATCAAATGGTTTGAAGATCATGGGGGATTAAACTGGAGAAAACTCAGGAGTGTTAGGTGGGCTGCCTTTAAATATCAGCAGGACGGGTGTGTGAACGAGTGATTTCACTTATGCTTTAAGGCTCCGGCGACTGAAGACAAGGATCACCTTTACTGGAGAGAAATTGTGAACAACAGAAGAAAGAATATGCAGCATGAGCGGGACAACAGTGGACTGCATGAGTGGCCTTTGTGAGAATGTTTCCTGACCCTAGAAGTAATGGAACAGCACTGGCCTACTGTAGAAATGATTCACACATTAGATGGAAGCAGGGATGCATGGCTGGATGATTTCCAGGAACTTTTCAGTTCTGAGATCCAAGATTCTGTCAAAGAGAGGGACAGGGCAACACCAGCCTCAAGGGGGCTTCCAGGCTGGGTGGAGTCTACCCCTCCAGCAGAGAGAGCTGCACTTAGAGGCACCCTGGAGCCAAACACAGGTGCCCACTCCTCTGCCTTGCCCTTAGCACCTCTGCTGGGGGAAGACAGTAAAGCCTTCCAGGTGTCCAGGCTTTCCCCTTGGGCTTTAGCAGGGGTGGTTTGTGCTGAAAGGAGAGCAGGCTGATCACTAACCCTGGGGGAGCTCAGCAGTGCCATTCCCTACAGTCCAGGAGAATCCCATGCATTCTCTCCTCCTCCTGCCAGCATTCTTTCCCTCAACATGACACAGATTAAGAGCTTATTTTTCAAAAGCCTTTGATGTGTTTTTAAGCAATTACCCTCAGGATTATTTCTCTTTCTTTCCATTTCTCTTTTGTTCTCTCAACTTCTACCTAGCTGATTAAAATTCTAGTTTAGTTGAAATACTCTTTCAAACTGGGCCATTCAGAATTAAGCAAAAAAAGCACTGAATTTACTAGAGGTCTAGCACTTTTGATTAATCTTTAATTAATACTTCACTTTAATTCTCAATGCTACCTTTAAAACACAGAGCTGTGTTCAAACCACAAACTCATTATCTTATCATTTTGAAAGGCAGAGGATAAAAAAATGAATGCTGTCTAGCAGTCACTTTCTGGAGCTGGCTTTGTAAAATCTGCATTGAGAGACAACAGTTCTGAAATACATATATTTTAGAAGACAGCCATCTTCTAAAAGATCTAGCCAAGTATCAGCTGGGAGAAAGTTATTGCAACACAAGGAAAATAATATTGTGCCGTGTTGACATTAATTTATCTTTGTTATTTATCCTAATGATTTTATGTTTTTATTGGTGTGCTACATTGCCGAAAATGTGGTTTATAATTTAATTTCCACCGCCGAGCACACAGAAGCCACTGGAGGCACCATAATGATGAAAAGAATAGCTATGGTAAGACCACAGACAAGGAAACAAAGATGATTTATGTAACCTTCTTTTCCTATTTGCAGTTCATTAAGTCAGTGTCTTCTCCCAATGACCAAGTGAAAATGAAAGCACTTCAGAGAAGAGCTTGGGGTTCAGCATCATTAGAGGAAGAGAAATGGGCACCTTGATGAACTTGACTGCAGAAATCTATAGAGCACAACTTAATCAGCCTCCACATTGATCTAGGATGCTCTGAGGCAGGTTTAAGATTGAACAAATCTCTTTAATGCATATTTTTCCCTTTGAAAAGCAGTGTATGATGCATAAGAATGATTTAGACAGAATCCCAACTTCAATTACATAAAGCAAAATTGCACTCAGCACTTTTCAGGTTTTCATGGAAGAACAGGAAGAGACAGGATACTGTTCATGGAGCTGCCTTGTTCCTTGACTTCTCTGTCCATACTGCCTAAGAGCATGCTCTGTGCAATGGCAACTGTTTAGAAGGAGGAGAAACTTGCTTGTCAGAATAAGCATAATAAAGTTGGGCTAGTGATGTTTCACTTCCTCTTTAACTGCAGGTTCAGAGAGACCAGAAGAATCTATATTGCTCACGGGTAGGAAACTGGATTGTTAAAGAGGCTGTGAGAAGGATGCTTTTAATTTAAATCTAGGTCCCTTTTATTCAAAAGATTATGTTCTTTCCACTGTACAATGCTGCCCTGAACACATTAGCTAGCACCATTACTTCATCAAATAGTGTGTTTCATGTGTACAGGATCAAATGTGAGAATGCAAGACATTTTATATATGTCCAGGATTATATCTCTATGAGGGATTATCATTATCATTATTTTAGCCCGGTCAAAAACTTTCCACTGTTTACAGCTTCCTCATTTTACTTTTGAGTCTGGTCCACAGGAAGCTAAATTTTTGGAGTTTCTAACCAGTTAATTATGTAATAAAAATGCAATGTAACACCTGCTCTTCAAGTTAACATTTCTCTCTTGGTCAAGGACAAATTTGGATGATAAAAGAGTCTATAGTCTCAGACTCTGAAATCTTTAAAGTGGTATTTATCACTCTGATTTAAAAATTGGAGTGCAAGTGTCTTGAAGCATTTTATCTTTTCAATGTATAATTAATTACCTTGTTTAAAACTCTTGTGAAGTAGGTAGTGCAGGTATTATGATCCTCATCATACATTTATTCATTAATTCATTCATTTGCAAATATTTATTAACAGATGTTTAAAAAAATCTGTCGAGAGAGATAGTGGATTTATCCCCAAGTCGACAGCAGAAGTTAACGTCAGACCGGAACCAGGACTCCTGGGTCTGGGTTCTCAGTTTGGGGCATTTCTCGCTAACCATCTTGCCTGACTCTCAGTTCCAGTCTTTGTCTTTTGGATATATATTTGTGATGTTTTAGCCGATTTATTTCTATTGCAGGAAATACCCTGATGGAACCAGTACCTCCTAAATCAATCCCCATTATCCTCCAAACCTCCAAGGAAATGTGGCTCTTAGAACTGCTATAGCTTCAGAAATCCTAAGAAATATACGAGATGGCTGGTGCGCCAACTCAATTAGAGGGGATGGAACTGCTTAATTGCAGTGAAGAGCCGAATGCAGTTATTATTCTGAGGGAAAGAGCCTTGTTTCTTATTTACTTTGAGAACTGGCAATTATTTTCTGGAATAAGGATGCCTTTACCAAAGGCTCCATAGAAATTCAATGAACCATTCCACAACCAAGCATGTGTCCATTTACATAGTAAATATCTCTCCATATGTGCCCTATACTTCTCAGACATAAAGAAAATGGTGGGAAAGTACCTAGCTCTTCTCAAGGGAGCCTGTCAATTAGCTGCCTGGTACCTCCTGGACCCTGCTCTTCCCTTCTCCACTTCCCCCATCTAAGATCAGACCACACCGTCTCATTTGCCACCACTGTACCCCTTAGGGGACCTCTATGAATAATGAAGACATTTTGTTATCATTTCTTTTTTTCCTATTAAATTGTGTGCTTCCTAAAGGGACATGAACGAATTTGTTTTATTCACATTTTTAGCCCTGACTCTTTTTAACATGATATCTGGCACATAGGAGACACTCAGTTTTGTTGGAAGAAAACAATGCATGAAATCAATGTTCACTGTTAGCAAAAGAAGCAAAAGCCTTTGAATATGTACAGTGCTTTCCTACCATACACAAAATGTCACGCTTAAAGTGCTCTCCTTTGTGGAAAAGGTGAGTAAAAATGTAAATAATGCACATACTGGCTGATGACTAGGTCCAAAGGAATGCCTGGAGCCCGGGAGGCAGGGAGCGGTCGGCCCACTCTCAACTAACTGAAGAAGTGTAAGGCAACACTGAAACGGAAAGTCAGGGAACATCAAAGATACAAATACAGCTCTGGCAGAGCAACGCACATGAAAACTGATTCTGGGAATTAGCAACATACAGGCAATTAATTAGCAATCAGTCCCTAAAATTTTGATGAAGCATTACTCAGCGTCAGCCAGTGTGGCCGATGCCTTAGCTCTACTGCATCATTTCTTCCTTACCCTTTTGACCTAGAAAGTGTGCACCTGTCTCCTTTTATAGAGGAAAACTTGGGATCAGGGAGAGAAAGTAAATAGAGCACAGGGATTCCGAATAACAGCTTTGAGTCTAGCAGAATTGGGTTTGACCCTGGGGCCCATAATTTAACTGTGTGACCTTGCACAAATACAAAACTTGTCTAAGCCTCACGGTTTCCACCCTAAACAGGAGGTGAAGATAATGCTCACACTACTGGTGAGGCAGGTGAAGTGGTTATGAACACGGTACATAATAGAGGACCCACTACGTATTGATAATTTCATTAGTTCAAGGCTACACAGACAATAAAGGGGAAGGAGGGCTTCACATTCAGGCCCCTCTTTATTCCAAAGCTCGTGTCCTTTCCACCGAGCATGTTGCCTTCCTGGGAAAATTGGGTGATGTGACAGTTTTCCCAATGTGGACAAAAGTGCAAAGAGCAGTTTTTTCTAGGTTCTGATCATATTACCAGGGCATTTCTATCCCAACAATGGAACACTGAAGCCAACCCCAACCACGTTAAAATAAACACACCGGTAATGATCCTGTGAGGTTGTAGTGATGCAGAGCTAGTGAGTGGGGGCTAAGGGGAGAGGGGAATTGGGGTGCTTTCCCATGCTTTCCACTTAAGGGAGTATTATAAAACTGAGGATGGGAAAGACGGCAATTTCAGTTTT
Source organism: Cabassous unicinctus (assembly GCA_029593785.1). NCBI lineage: Eukaryota > Metazoa > Chordata > Mammalia > Cingulata > Chlamyphoridae > Cabassous > Cabassous unicinctus. The sequence continues at coordinate 7,413 of JAQZBX010082046.1, read as the reverse complement.
GAATCCATTGGGTCTGAGATTCCTGTGGATCATACAAGTACAAAAGGAAATACAAATGGAAGACATAGGAAAGACATGGCCAACAGGAAAATGACTACATGAAGCAGGTGGCCACGTGGTTTTGAGCATGGCGGCAGCAGACAGACCCTGGGGAGAATACTTATAGCTTACCGGTTAGGGAACAGAAGGCAAATGGAGCTGAGTCCTGTGCAAGGGGCCCATGTGGTTGCTTTTGGAAGTACTGCTGAACTACTATTCTGGAGAGCTAAGCAGTGGAAGTGGGGACAGACAGTGACCTGCATTCCATCAGCCGGACAGGCAGGCTCCTGTCTTCCTGAAGAGCAACCAGCTTTTCCTAGGACATGAAGTCCCTTTCGCCTGCCCCCACTTTCCTAAAGCAATGGAAGTCAGGGTCCCTGCCTGGCTCACCCCTTCCCCCAACACTAAGTCTTCAATACATGTGTCATTTGCATTTACCATCCCATGTGACTTTATCTGTGGGTCTCTACTGACAGCAGGTTTTCACAGCCCCCTTTTCTGGTTCCATGTCCTTCAGACATATCCATGGCACTGGTATTTTTCCAAACTCTGGTAACCTGATTTTCAATAAACCGATGTGCAGTCACTCATAAGAACAACTGCCCTCACGGATACATTTTATTTGGCAGCATCTCTGGTGCAGATGTGGCTCTTCTGTAGGGGACATCCCAATGTGGACGTGGAACGCTAAACCCCAAATGAGGCCAGTAAGATCAATAGCAGGATATAGGCACACAGTTTCAGGGGAACTGGGTGAGGGACAGGTTCATTCTCTGAAGAGGGGGCACCCTGGCTAGTCTTCAAATCATCAGGTAAAAAGGGACAGAAAATCCCTCCAAGCAATGGACACGGCCTGGATTAACTGATTATTTTGGTTACCATGTCAGTTTAACTGTTTTGGCTGCAAAAGCAGAAAACCTGGACTGAACCAGCTTAAATTTAAGGAGATTTATGACCTCAAAGAGCAAGCTGTTTATAGGCCCCAGGTGGGGTATTGGCAGGGCTCTGTCTTCCTTTGTGAGTTTTGCTTCTTCAGCAGCTCCAGACATCACATCCAGCCATGCCAGTGACTAGAGGACTGTCTCCTCCTTCTGTCTCTTTTATTATTTTTTAAAATACTTTAAATTTTTTATTTTTATTTTTAAAAAATACTTAGATTATATAAATGTTACATAAAAAATGTAGGGGATGCCCATATGCCCCACTCCCTACCCCTTCCACATGTTCCCACATCGACCAAATCCCTCATTAGTGTAGTGCATCTGCCACAACTGATGAACACATACTGGGGCCCACTGGCAGGGTGCCAAGCTCCTGAGCTGTCAGCCCTGCCTGTAGCGTCTGCTCTTGTCTCTTTTAAAGAGCAAGGTCACATTTCCCACAAGCGTCCTGACGGTTTCTTGTCCCACTGGTCTGAACAGGGTCCCGTCTCTACCTCTAACCCAGTCACTTACTGCAATGCTTTTAGACTATTTGGGATTTGCGCCCCTGCACAGGGTCAGGGTCGCTTTTACTGAGAGTCACCACCTGAACAAAATCAGTGCTCTACTAGTGAAGAGGATGGGGGCACCGGATTTTAAGTGGGCAGCCAATAGGGCCTGCTACAGTTACTCTCTGCATATAATGCTTTTTATTTTAAAAGGAAAGAAAGAGGGTGCTATTAGACCAGGACTGGGCTCAGGAATAAGCCAACTCTGGGCAAGGAACTCTGGTCATGGACGGTGTGCTGCAATCATAAAGAAAATTCTGGGATCTAAAGAGCTGGCTGCCTGCAATCAGGGGCTGCAGAAATAGAAAAATCCCTCCTGTGTACCCATTAGACACGGCTGCAATGGAGCAGTCCCCTGACAGGTAATTCTGTGATCACTATCAGAATCTATTTTTAGTCGGCAGTCACTAGGTTTACTTGTTGGAAACATGTCCCTGTAAAAGATGAAGCATTATTGGCAACAAAGTCTCACATATACATTTACAAAGAGAAATATATATATAAATAATCACTTATTTTTCATGCATATCAAATCACTTTTGCTTTTATGAAAAGTCATGTCAATAAATCAATAAGTAATTAAAATGTAAACATCTTAGTCTTGGAAGAGTAACAGTGGAAGCATATAACCTGACTCACTTACTTCAGCTAGCTTTGGATTTTACAAACGAACCTGTGAGAGATGAGCAATACTTGGTTTTGGTAGCAGAAAAATGAGCAGAACTGGGGTTGCAAATGGGTTGTTTCCAGAGGTTGAGCAAGAGGAATGCCTATATGCAGCCTTGTTAAGTTGTCTATGAATGATATGGAAGTACAGTGACTATGTGAATCACTGAAAATCCATCGTGTATATGCTGAAACTGGAATTGATGAAGATACTCAAGTGGGGCAGCTAAGTTAACCCTGAGGCAAGCTCAAGTGAAGGTATAAAAACAGCTCGGAAGAAATGGACCATGGAGACATCTCTAGCAGCTGGGGCAGTCTATTCCTTGAAGCCAGCAGGAGAACTCCAAGCGGCGATCACATTCCGAGTGGAAAGAATGGGACTGGAGAAGGTTACGGTGAGAAGCAGCCTTTCTCTTAAGGAGAGGGTATGGTGGCTGGGCCCCTGACGTTTGGATCAAGGAACTTCTCTGATTGCCAACTCTAATCACACAGCTTTTGAATAAACTTTGAATAGCATTCATAAAATAGATTTCCTATTTATTTTTGATACTCTGATTGCCTTTCACATTCATTCAACTGGAAGGGGCCTTTAAGGAAGAAATTCCAGACCTCTGCTTCAGGGCAGATTAAATGAGAATCATCCAAGACTGGTTGACTTTTTTTTTTTTCAAAGATTTATTTATTTATTTATTTATCCCCACCTTGCTGCTTGTGTTTTACTGTGTCCATTCGCTGTGTGTTTCCTCCGTGTCTGCTTTTCTCCCCCTTGCTGTGAGGTCTTGCTACATCAGCCCACCGCACCGCGCGGGCCGGCCTGCCCTCACACGGAGGCCCCGGGAAGCGAACCCGGGGCCTCCCATATGGTAAACGGGAGCTCTATCCACTGAGCCACACCCACTTCCCGTAGACTGGTTGACTTTTACCCACATGAAGCCTCTCTTGGAGTCAAGAGGTATCATATCTTCTCCTGGTTATCTAATGATGCAGGCTTATATTTGATAAAGATTTTCTTGATGCAGTTCAATCCTGGTAACAGTCTCTGACTGTACACACCATTTGTTCCCTACAATAATAGACCTTTCTTCACAGTAATTGTATCTAATGTATTCTTTTTTCACAGTAATGCTTTAAAAAAGATGGAAGGATCCGACTATCTTTACTTTTGAGGGAGGAAGGCGGAGCTGAAGAAGGCCAGGGAGTTCTTGTCATCTGTGTTATCAGGATTGGAGCCTCCACAGCTGTGAGGTTTTAGAGAGGTTTTAAACTCACAGTAGCACGAAACTGTTCACAACTGAACTGACCAGTTCTAAGATTAGTCCCCATTCAAAATCAGTCCCTACTTAATACTAGACTCTTAGACAACATTGTTACAGGTCTCTCACTGACTCTTGTAAAAATGTAGTCTCATAAAAATATTTTGCAAATTGATCATAAAGTAAATTTTCAAATTTTCCAAAAAATGTAAGATCTCAAGAAGTAAAAAAAAAAAGTGATGTTGAAAAACTTTTGGAATTACATGCAGAATTTTTGACATGTGATGATATGGTAGAAATACAACTAGATATTATTTGGTGAAGAGGAAATCCTTAAAGAAAATGACAGACTAGGCATTACTGAAGAGAATGCCATGAATACCAAAGGAATTAGGGAATAATGATAAAATCCTAGAATTTTACAAAAATAGCCTCATTATGATTATGTTGAGAAAGTTAAACTAAAAGTAATGGATATATTGTGAAATCACATGATTTTGTTCGAAAAATTATACCAAAGGGGAAACAAAAATAAGACAATTTATTCATTGTTTTAAGAATTAGTACATTTATAAACTGATCAAACTTTTTTCAAATTTAAGTAAAACATACTTTAATATTTTTTTATTATAAAATCCCCGTGAAAACATTTCCATTCATTTTTAAAGAAATATTGCCCCCATTTTAAGAGAATTCACTTTAAATGGCCTTTTCCAGGTATACACTATTGTTGAATAAGATAGAACTTCTGTAAAGGTTCTCTTTTTGCTGGACCACACTGTCTCATATGAGACTAGAAAAGCCCGGCATCTCTAAAGAATATCTGGGATGGAAATGTAACAATGTCCTTGTGGTAATTTAAAAATATGTCTACAGATTTTTAGATACTTTTTTTTTCAAGAGCTGGAGCTTCCGCTTGAGTGCAGGCTGGACTTAATGATTCATTTCAAACAAACAGAATAAACCAGAAGTGTGGGTGGATGGCTGCAGAGACCATATTATAAAAGGCACTGCAGCTTCCTCTCTGTTTGCTCTCTCTTGGATCTCTCACTCTAGGGCAGGGGTTCTTAAGCAGGGGTCCAAAGATTTCAGGGGGTCCATGAGCTTGAATTGAAAATTCAGAAAAAACATTATTCTTGTGGGGATGTGTTGGTGCAAGTGTGATATATTTATTAGATAATACACAGTATAGTGTGGACTTCGTATGATTTTAATTTTGATGTAATGTGTTCTGAGTACAGTGGATAACTGCCTGCAAAAGCCTTGGTAAGGATGACGGAGATGGTTTTATGACACGATGGGAAAATTCGAATTTCTAAATGTTTGCCGAAAACGATCATTTGAACAGATGTTGAACCATGTCAGGCTATCAGGTATTGAAATTATGGGAAAGTTGTAAAATGTAATTTTAAATAATCCTAAAATTTAATTTAAAGACATGCTGATGTTGAGTGTCAAAAAACTATCTGCCACTATATTCTGAGAAGGGGTCCGTGGTTTTCACCTCACTGGCAAAGAGGTCCATGGAACAAAAAATGTTAAGAATCCCTGCTCTAGGAGAAGTTAGCTGCCATGTTGTTAAGACACACTCAAGCTGCCTATAGAGAGGCCCTTGTGGTGAGGAAGTGAGGCTCCTGCCAACAGCAGAGTGAGTGAGCAGCCATCTTGGAAGGGGATCAGTGAGCAGCCATCCTGGAAATGGATCATCCAGTCTTGGCCAAGACTTCACATGAGTGTAGGCCCTGCCAACAACCTGACTAACCACGTAGAAGATGCCGAGCTAGAACCCCCAACATGGCAGCTTCCAATTTCCTGTTCCATAGAAGGTGTGTGATTGTGATAATAAATGTTCACTGTTTTAAGCCACTGAGTATTGGGGTACTTTGTTACGCAGCAATAAACAATGGATAGAGTCCCTTTTGTTCCCTCAGATCCAACTCCCTCATCTCCACAGTTCCTCAAGATCCAGCTTTACTCAAGCTGCATTTAGAATCGAAGAGAAATTTCTTCTCCCAAGGCTCTGATAACTTTTCATGACTTCATTTACACTTCTTATTCACTTCCTATTTCTGACAGGTTAAAAGGCAGGCTTCTTTCTTCACAGAACTCTCCCTCATAAAGGTCCATCATCTCTGAGATGTAAAGATTCTAAACAAATGGGGTTGCCTTCATAAAAGAGATTGTTTATTAGTTTCATTACTTCAGATAATTAAAAAAAAATGACCTGACGCCTCTCATATCCCCCTGGAAAATGCTCTTGGATGCAGATTCTGTACTGGCATTCTACGGTACTGAGTTAGAGAATGTTAAAACAGACCCTTTATGTGGACATAGCTTATCGCTGGTCTCCCTGATTCTTGGAAAGCTCAAATGAAGATAGCTCTGCTGCTGGGGTATCTCACTAGTCAGGAAACTTCCAACAGCTTTCTGGTGAGTATACAAAAGAGGGAGTAGAACCTTGAGAATGGAGCAGAGAGAAAGCAAGTACTACATGGAAGGGCCACAAGGTGCACAGATTCAGGCACTGGCCAGGCCTGATTTAACACAGACTTAGCAAGTACCTGCTGTGTACTGGGCACAGGATATTGGGTCCTGGGCACACAAGGAGGAACAAGATAAGGGCCCATCCTTGTCCAGCAGGAGAGACAAACCCACAAAAAGATCATTACATGCCATGTGGTAAAGACAATAATGGACAAATGTGCAGAGTTTAACCAAGAACCCAGGGGAGATGAGGTGGGCTTGACAAATGTTCTTATTCCAGAATCTGTTGGTCCTAAAGGTTTGTTTGCCAATGGAACTTGTATGGGATGTACCTTCAAGGCAATAATTGCAACCATCCAATGTTGAAGGAGGAGGAGGAGCAAATCCACTTACATTACAGGCTCAGTATTATAGGCTCATGTCTCCTGGTGAATGAACAAGCCCTGACCTGGGGCTGTGTGTGCTCAGAAATGCCAGCTAATATTATATACCACGTGCCACACATTGTTCTAAGTCCTTTATCAGTATTAATCCATTAAATCCTCATTACAATCTTAAGAGGTAGGTACTATATTGCTCCCATTTTACAAATAAGGAAAATGAAGGCACAATAAGAGGCAAAGCTGGGCTCAAACCTGGGCAGTAAGATTCCAGACTATACCACCTTCCTAGCCATCTCTCAATCCTCCTGTACATCAGCAGAAAGGATGTTTTATTCGTTACTGCAGCTGGATTGGAAGTTTGATAAAATACAACACTAAAAGGCAGAATTTCAAGACTTTTAAGCAAACCATATAGGTCTAGCTCTAGTGAGCTTGTAGTTACCCGTGTAGGGTTGATCTGTTTTTTGCCCTTAAAAGACATGTTAAAAAGAAAATGATGGCAAGGCAGACTCAGCTGTTTTGTGTTTTGTGATCATAAAATGGTTAGTTAGGAAACCAATGGTTGACTTAGACCAATGCATCACTGTGTATATTTTAAGTCTAAATAAATTTTAATGTAGTATTTTGGAAAGCAGTTAATTAGGTGTGCTCATTGTTGGTTGATGGAGTAGACAGACAAATTGGATGTGGAATAATATGGACTGTGTAGTGTTATAGAAAAAACTCAGGGCCATTCTCTGAGTTTCTGGAGGCCAGCTAGGTAATCTCTCTGGAGCTCATCATAGATTAACTTTAAATGGATGTGGTTAAGGAAAAGAGATTCTGAGTCTCAAATCAACTGTACTACATCAGCCCTTCCCTCTTTAATCTGTGGCTCCAAGTAATTTTTTAAGTAAATAAAATTCTTACTACATCCAAGAATAATATGACCAGACAACTAATACTGCAATCTTTCCTCTCTCGGGGAAATCTCTCCAGATGGCAAACAAAACAGCATCTCCTTTCTAAGCATGCTCTGCTTTTCTGTTGGTTTAAAGTTTGTCTCCTTATAATAATCGCATCAGCTTCCTACTGGGGGTGGTGAGCGGACCTGTGGAAA
>JAQZBX010082044.1:0-13589 GCA_029593785.1 Cabassous unicinctus | reverse complement strand
TGATCAGATTGATGCAGAAGCTAGAATGTCCATATTATTGTGTAAACAAGACTAGTCCTTGAATCAGCCAGTGCTAGTTTTCTGCACAGAGCTGGGGAAAACCCACCTCATTCTTCATGAGCTTAGGTTGAGTAAGGCGGGCAGTGGAAGGTGGATTCAAACCGAGGCAGCATCTACTCATGTTCAGAGACCTTGGCACTCACCCTTCAGGCTGTGTGGAGAGTGATGGAAATAAAAAGGAGTAAGTTTGGTAGACACAGAACAGTAACAGAATGTAAAGCTTCCAAACCAGTCGAAGGAACAAGAAGTGCAAAGAAAATTAACCCAATCCAGCAAAATTCAGGAAAAGAGAATCAAAAATCAAGAGGAAAGTATGATAAATAGAAATACTAAATGAGATGGAAAGATCAAGTCCAAGTATAATTGTCAAAAACTAGAAAAAATATTTTTAAAGAAATGATCAAAAAACCTTGAAAATAAATACAAATGATGACTCTATGTCCTTTCAAAGTTCATTTGATTCCCTAGGGGAATGAAGCTAGTTTGAGTTCTCTTATTACTGAAGAAAGCCAAATTAAATCAAGTTAGACATTACCCTAGAGAAAACTGATACCATGAAAATGATAAAACATTTTAGTCTGGTAGAGAAGATTACCCCAATGCTTATGGTTTTCTTGATTCTTAGGATATTAACCAGCTTTGCATGTCATTTATTAATCTCTTCCCAGCCTTGATAGAGATGTGTGAGTGTGTGGGCATGTGTATGTTTATCCCTTTGAACCAGGTTTTTCATCAACTGGTTCTATCATTAACAAATCTTTGACATGTGCTTACACGATATTGGAATAGGCATCATAGTTTAGTTGTTTGGTTATAATTTGTCAATGTAAATAGGAAAATTTTCACAATGAATAGACAAAGAAGAATGGATAAAACACATAAATCTACATTTACATAATTTATAAGAAATTCAGTTAAAACAAATGCATGAAATGCAGGAACTAATAATGGACAAATGTATGTCAGACACTGCCAATGGAGAGAAAGCAGGTGTGACAATATGTAATATGAGATGAGTAGAATTAGAGAACAAAACCTTTCAAGGGATAAAGTGAAATATGTTCAAAGTCATATAGGAAAATCCCCAAATATAAGACTAAAAAGGCCATACAATGGGAAATGTATTTTTTATCAGGTGGATTTATTTTTGTGAAAATCTTTCGGGGACTATGAGAGCAAAGCAGTGGATTTTACAATCTCCAACTTTCCTAGGGACAGGAGTTAGGTGGGGCTTGGACATGGAGGAGTGCTCTGTCCTCTGGTACTCAGGGATCAGTAAGAAACTATGCTGAGGGAGAGGCTGTGGTGGTGTTGGTAGGGTGGGTAGGCTGGGATGGTCCAATCTCTCCTGGACTCATGGATGTCACTGAGAAGGGCAGTGCCTCCAAGACTCTAATTTATGTTGACCCTCACCCTCAAATGTTCTTGTAGCAGGAACATTCTGGTCAGGTCACTGTGATTAGAAAGACTGAAATGATTTCAGTCTCTGTGTTTCCCGTTTCAAGATTCAGGGTGCAAACAGGGAGGTCTGCTTGACCTGGCTTGAGTCAGGTGTTCATCCCTGGGTTAAAAGAGGGTGGGTCTGATGACATCCTCACCTGACTGCAATTGATCAGAAAGAAGTGATTCCTCAAAAGGAGAGGTCAAGATGCTCTTAGGATATGCAAGGATGCAGTTAAGAAGTAAAATGTCCATTACATCTTTTTGTTCAGTACATTTTGAAATCAATGCCAATGGATCAGGTTGTTTTTGTTAAGGGTAGAAGATAAAATTCTCCAAGAAGACTTAATCGGGATGAACCTTTATACTGAGTCAAATTTCCTCAAAATATATAAAGAAAATAAAATTTTATTTTAGACAAAATAAGACTTTGAGAAAACATCAGCTGTACTGAAAACTTTAATATACTTCTCTCGGTTGCAGACATATGAATTAGACAAATATAAGTATGGATATAGAAGATTAGACCAAGACATTAAAAATATACCTTGAATAATTCTACTCCTCTCCCCCCAACCCCACCAGCTCCATCATTATTTCTTGTCTGTATGGATCCACAGAACTGACCATTCTATGAGATAATGGTTTGCAACTGGCATCAATGGGTTAAAGATTATCTGACTCCTTCAGAAGTGTGCTTACGTAAAAAGCGACAACTTACCAAGTGGCAGAGAATATTTCTGTTTGGATTCTGGAATTGTGAAACACAAGTTTCGAATAGATTCTTTCTAAATTCCAAAACAGCATCAATAGTAAAATAGAAATAGGCATAGGTCTCAAATCATTCTGATATATATTTATACAGCAATGGATATTTGTGTGTATGCCACAATTAACAGAAAAAATATAATTTCTTCAAATACCCATACAAAGAATATTTATAACATTTGTCTATAACTAGGTCAAAAATAAAACACAACATCAAAACATTGTCCCAAGCAGAAATCATTTTGGTAAAATTCTCTTATCCATAATGCAATAAAACTAAAAATTAAACATAAATAGCTAACTAACAATTGTTGACTTGGAAATAAAAAATCACATTATCAAGAAAATTACAAATGAAAGAAATGAAATTACAATGCATTAGATTGATTAGAAATAAAACAAGGAAATTAGTACATATCAAAAGCTATAGGATATTGTCCAAGTGTTTCTCAAGTGAAAATGTATTGCCTTTACTGATAAAGAACAAAGAGATAAAATGTAAAGAAATTAAGCATTAAACTCAACAAACTAGCCATAGAATGACAATGTAAATCAAAAGAAAGGAGTAGGAAAGAAATAGTAAAAAATAAAAAGGGAATCAAAAGAAAACAAACAAAAAATGTTAATTTGATGAAGTAAAGCAAGAATTGTTTATTTAAAAAATAGTCACATTTCTGGCAATCTTGACAAACGAAAGAGAAAGAAACACAGACAGAAAAAAGGAACAGGAAAGGAATTATAATAATAGATTAAAAGGGTAATTTAAGCATTCGATGCCTGAATTTGCCTCCATTTTCTAACCCTCTGTGGGCACCCTTTCTCTTATCTAAATAAAATTGTCCAGGCCTCCCTATGAAATGCTGGTGAAGGCTGCACCCTGCCCAGGATTTCCAAGTATTTGAGGAGCCTTCTCAACATACAGTCCCTTCTTGTTTCAGATTTATATTCCAAAGGAATTACTGATCTCCTGTCTGTGGTTCCTGTGGCCAATGCCTTATTTGTGGCCCTCCTCACCTCACACTGGACTCTTCTTCCTTCATTTTCCCAGAGGTTCTGTAATCTCGGGCATCTGGGTTCAGCAGTGTTGGGTTGGTAGACCATTTACTGTCTCCATTTTCTCGTAATCAGAGCAAAACCCCACAGAACACGGCTTTTTAAAATTATAAATTAAGTTGTCAATTCTACACCCCCCCCAAAAAAAGAATAAAATAATTAACCCAAGAAGATAAACTAGAATAAAGCTGCAATCATATAGGAAAGCAGAAATTTGTCAAAGACTTACTTCCTCCTAAAGAAGCTAATACAACATGGTTTTCAGACAGTTTCTTTATAATCTTTTGTTTCCAAGGCTGGTAATTTCTGTGTCAAGAATATATAAACATTTGGAACACTGTGCAATTCATTCTCTAATTTGGCATAACTGTGAAGGTGCCACTAGACTGAATTAATCCATATATGAAAGCTAGGACCACTCCAGATTGGAAGTCTGCACCTCAATTCTTTGAACCCTAAATCCAGTAAGTTAATGGTCTTTTAAAATGAACTGAAGAGAAAGGGTGAGACTGTAAACTCTTGTAATTATCTGGTTGGGAGTTTGAAGAAGTTCTACATACAACGGACAGGTGCCAAAATTAATGACAGAAATCTAGAGGAGGCCATACAAACATAAGGCATGTACTCCAGGCCATATCAACCTGGGAGAAAGTGATGGTTTGGAGTTCCGTACCCCAGAGAAACATGTTCTTAAACTTAATCCATTCCTATGGGTGTGATCCCATTGTAAGCAGGGATTTTTTTTTTTAATTATATATCTTTTTAATAAAGACGTTGTGAGTTTACAAAATATTCACTTGTAAAGTACAGGAGTCCCGTGTACCACCCCACCACCAACATCTTGCATTGGTGTGGAACATTTGTTACTCTCAATGGTAGCACTATTTTTTAAATAATTGTACTGTTTTTTTGTTTTGTTTTGTTTTGTTTTGCAACAGTGTGAGGATCATTAACTTGGTGTTCAATAAATACTAAAAGATTGAAATGAACAAGGGTTGTTCAGCAGCCACATAGTGCTACTGTTTCAACCTCTCCTGCTCTGGTGCCCTCTAGTGGTCAGGTCGGTGACTTCTGCAGTGAAGGTGGAGATGTCTAAACTAAGGCAGGAGCCCTGCCTTGATCAGGATAGTCTCAATCCTGCATAACTCTTGGGCCACGATAAGCTGAATATAAAATGAATGGACTGAGTGCTACCTTGGGGCTTTTACAGGCTTGTGGATTGATTGAACTGGAAGAGACATTTCCAACTCTATACATGGCAAACAGGAGAAATGTGATCCCATAAGGGAGGGAGAGATTGACTCAAGGTTGCACAGCTGGAAGTAGAAACAGGTGCCTAGTCTCCAGTAAATAGAATGCCATCATATTTCCTGAGGTGCTTGGAAAATCTTTGTAAGCCAGAAAATCCTGTGCACAGTTGACATCTGGTTGCCCCAAATCAAGGAGGGGGTATTTTAATGCATTTCCTGAAATACAGTGAAAATGAAAAATGACCCAGTGCAACTGGAAAATATGTCTTCCTCCATCATGGAGAGTATTAATATACTACCAAGCACTACTGTCTATATTTTGCTTTGGTTATGTTTTTGCCTGATATTGCATATATGACTGTTTTCCTTTGAAACTGAGCAAATACAAATTGATGTTACAAGATGCTAAAGTACTTGCAAAATTGAAAATGGCTTATAAAGTCATCTAGAGAATATAGGTGTAAGAGTAAAGTAAAACAAAAACCCATAAACCTATAAAGTTATTACATCTGTTCAGTCTTTTGATCTTTTCCCAACCTCATCTGATCTATCTGCATTTTAACAAGTATTTTCATACATTTATACATTCATTTGTATAATTTTAACAATTTTGAACTTTGCTTTAAAGAATTATATCATGTGCTTTTCCTATATATTTCTGTAGTTCTCTTGATCACCGTTTTTAGTTGTTGAAGTTAAATCTATTTCAAGAGCTGCATATTTTAAGGGATTTTCTGAGAATAACATTACGCAACATTTCATAGATTATAAAATATTTCATTAGCCATCACCATGGCATTTTAACTTAGGGTATGTAAAATATCTTTATGGAATTGCTGCTGCATATTATCCTGCCCTTGGGCCAACATGGATTGGAATCCTTTCTTGTATGATTGTGGACAAATGATTTACTATTTCTGAACCCCAATTTTGTTATTAAAATATATATTATGAGAATTCTCATGAAGTAATTAAGTTTAAAGTTAGACAGTCAACGTATGAAAACTAGTTTCATTTCTCAGCAATCCCAGATGATTCTGAATTTGCACACAAGTTAGTCAATATCCTCCTTGCTTCTTTAACCCCAAATACCTAGCTTTAATTTTAAAATGATAATGAAATTGTAAAAACAAGAATGAAAAAAGTAAAAACAAGTTAAAAAATATATAAAAATCATAAAAATGGAAATAGGTGCTACATGATCAAAAAGAAAAGAAAAAAATCCTGAGCTATTACACCTTATGAAAATAAAAAAACTTCTATTCTTCAAAACGTAAGGAAAATTAAAAAAGAAGCTAAAAACACAGGCAGAAAATATTGTCAAAAAGAAAATTGATAAAGTAACAGTATGCTCAATAAATAAAAAAAAACTTTCTCAATAAGGAAAAAAAGGCAAACCAATAAAAACTGGGCAAAATATTGGAATGGATGATTCTTCAAAAATGGTATTCACTAACATGACAATAGCAGGTTCAGCAACTGGAACGCCAATGCTTCACAGGTGGAATGCAAAATGGCACCGCTCCTTTGGAAATCTGTTTGACTGTTTCTTATAAAGTTAAGCATACACCTGCATTATGACCCAGCAATCCTACTCCTAGGTATTTAGCCAAATGAATTGAAGATCTATGTTCAAGCAAATGTCTGTGCACAAATCTTTACAGCAATCATAATCACAAAATATTGGAAACAACCCAAATGTCTTGAAACTGGTGAATAAATATGCAAACTGGAATATCTACACAATGGAATACTATTCAGCAATAAAAAGTAATGAAGTGTGAGTACATGCAAAAACTTGGCCAATTTCATTATGCAATAGAAAGAAGCAGAAGATTAAGGCTTCACACAGTATGATTCCATTTATATAGCATTCTGGTTGAAGCAAAACTATTGTATGATAAACATCCCAGTAGTGACCAGGGCTTAGAAATGAGGGAAGATTGATTACAAATTAGCATAAGGAATCTTTTTAAGATGATGGAGCTGTTCTATATCTTGAAAGTGTTGTGGTTACACAACTATGCATTTGAACAAAGTCATAGTTATATACACTAAAAAGTAAATTTTACCTCAGTAAACCGTATTTATTTATTTTTTAAAGATTTATTTATTTATTTATTTACCCCCCCCCCTTGCTGCCTGTGTTCTCTGTGTCCATTTGCTGTGTGTCTTTTCTGTGTCTGCTTATCTCCCCCTTGCTGTGAGGTCCTGCTGCATTAGCCCACCTCGCTGCGTGGGCCAGCCCACCCTCAAAAGGAGGCCCCAGGAAGCGAACCCAGGGCCTCCCATATGGTAAACGGGAGCTCTATGGATTGACCCACAACCGCCTCCCTCAGTAAACCGTATTTAAAAAGAAAAAAAAAAAAAAACTTAGTGTTAAGATCAAATATAAAACCTGACTATAAGCTTCTTGGAAGCCAATGAAAACAGATAAATATGTTAAGTTCTATGCCTCTCCTTCTGTGCAAAAAATTCCATTGTTTAAATGTGGTAAGTTTTTTTAGTATAGCAGTTGAAGAAAATTCCTATATTGGGGACATTGCCTAGGAGACATTAGGTGGTGAATTGAGTAGTAGTCTAAATATTAATTTCTTTGCAAAGACAGAAAAATAAATTCCTATGACTATTTCATGTATCAAATGTTAATTGTGAATAGATTGTGACATAGTATATATGAATTACTTACCATAGTGCTTGGTAATGCAATAAGTACTTAGTAAGTAACAATTTACTTAGTTAGAAGCAGTTAAGGCGAAGTAAATTTAGATAGGTAGCTGATGAGCAACAGATCTTCCAAATTATTCTCCTTCACACAGCAGCCAAAACAATCTTAACATAAGAAGACACTCTTTTTTTGTTAATTCACTTACCCTGCTCAGAATTCTTCAAGGTTTTGTCACTGCACATAGAATATAATCCAAACTCCTTGTCATGGCCTCCTAGGCCCACATCAGTGGTTCTCAGCCTTGGTTGCTGTGAATGGAGTCTCTTTGAAAGCTACAGATGCTGGGATCCCACTTCCAGAAAGTCGGATGACTCCTAAGTGGGTGGTGACTGGGCATCGGATTTTCATGAACTTTTCATTTGATTCCAATTCTGGTGATAACCTTACCACTCTATGGTCCAGCCTTGATTCTTTCCATGCCTCCACTCCCTGCCCTGTTTGTCTTCCTTCCTTTTATATGTGCTGAGCGTTTTCTCATGTCGTAACCTAGTGCCTCTTCAGTCATGAATCAAATGCTACCAACCCTTCTGTGTCAAGTTCAAATTCCATCTCTATTATGACTGTGGTCCCTTGTCAGATCCCAGGATCCTCTTTCATATCAGGAATCTGATGCTTTGGATCAGGGACTTTCATCATTAGGGTTTTGCATCATCATTAGTAGTTGGGAAACCCTGCATCCTCGTATATGAATTAGACATTGACCACAAGGTTTATTTGGTCTCGACAGTGAAGGTGTTGGTCTCAGGGCTCAAAAGTCATCCATGCTCTTTGGAATTCCCTTATCCAAAAGAGGCAGTAGAGTGAGATGTGTGATGTATTTGACTCAGGCCCAGGATTTAAGAAACGTCCCCACAACACAGTAAATTAGTACTATACTTGTTAAATATATGTCCCAGAGACTTAAATCTTTGGTTGATTCAAGTGTCCATTGGGTCCTGAATCTCAACAGAGTTTCAACACCTACTCTCTAGTTCATTGGACTCACCCAAGACAACTAACAAGAAGATGGTGTTGGACAATGCCCATCCCAAGGAATAGAGAGTGTCTGCAATAGCAAGCAAGGTATTCCTATCCATCTGCCCCATGGGATCTAAGCCTCCTCTCAATTAGCAACAGAGTGGGCATCACCATCCCAAAATCTTCAAGAATAAGAAATAAACAATGGACTAAAGTAGACTTATTCTTATTCTAGCAATGGAAGAACATATATCATTGTCCAGTATGACATTTCAATAATGGCAGATACAGGCCTTTATAAATTTTGTCATAACCTATAAAATTGTGCAGGAAAGAGAGTAAAATATAATGTAAACATTAAGTTCACGGTTAGTAACAGTGATTCAGTATGTGTTCCTCAATTGTAAAAAAAGTACCACACTAATGAAAGATGTTTTTTGGAAGACTGTGGGAGGGGAGGCAGTGGGGCATATGGGAATGCCTTATATTTCTTATGAAACATTCATGTAATCTAAAGCTTCCTTAAAATTAAAAAAAATAAAAAATCCAATGGATGACACAAAAAAAGAAAATATATACTAATAATATTTTTAAATCAATCCTATTGAAAAATATTCATAAATTATATAATCCATCTAAACCTACAATTAACTGCATCTGGTAAAATCACAGAGTTGTGCATTCATCTCAACTATTAATATTAGAGCATTTTCAATACTGCAAAAAGAAAAACACCTATCCCTTGGTAGTCACCTGCCAGACCCTTTATATTTTCCCTGCCTTACATATCTATTAATCTACTTCCATCTTTATAAACTTATTTATATTTATATTTTGTAACAATTTGTAGTACTTTGCATCTAGTTTCTTCCATTTAGCATATTTCCTTTTTTACCATAAAGGGGAAAAGATTAATATCTTGCTGTAGCCTTCAGTCCATAATTTGCTTTGTTTGTATTTTTGCCCAAATATCACCCTATTTTTAGCAACTTGTAACATTAATGTATATTTGTTCTGTTTGAGAGAAAAACTTTATTATATATGGACTATTCATCACATTCATTTTCTACAAGAGGTTTCACCATGCTATACAGCCCCATGTTTCATTTTTTACTTTCCTTCTAGTGATATATGTGACCTTAGACTTTCCCTTTCAACTACTATCATAACTAAATATTAGTGCTTTCAAATTAAAAACACTATAATTTGCTTTCAACATTCCTATCATGTTCCAAACATTTAAGCTACAGTGGTAGCTTAAATTGGAAACAACTCTGTTTCCAATTCTGCACAGAGGGAGCTTGGGCTTTCCATTTTTGTCCTCATTCTACCTTCTGGTGACCTATATTCTAGCTATTAACTCCATATGTATGCTCATTATATTTAGTTCTTCATATCGAAATCATACCATATTTGTCCTTTTGAATATTTTTGCTTCACTCAACATAATGTCGTCCAGGTTAATCCATGTTGTCTTATGCTTCTCCACTTTATCGTTTCTTACAGCTGAATTATATTCTATTATATGTATTTACGTCAATTTCTTTCTTCATTCATTGGTTGACAGACAACTGGGTGCTTACCACCTTTTGGCAATTATCAATAATGCTGCTATGAACATCGATGTGCAGGTGTCTGTTCATGTTGCTGCTCTCAGTTCTTCTGAGTGTTTACCTAGTGGTGGTAATGTCAAATCACAGGGTAAGTCTACATTCAACTTCCTTAGGAGCGGCCAGACAGTCCACCATAGTATCTGTACCATTCTACATTCCCCCCAAGAGTGAATAAGCTTTCCTATCTCTCCACATCCTCTCCAACATTTACACTTTTCAAATTTTTTAATAGCAGCATGTGTAACAGGTGTGAAATGATATCCCATTGTAGGTTTGATTTGCACTTTCCTAATTGCTAGTGATGTTGAAGCTTTTCATGTGTTTCTTCAGCATTTGTATTATATTTCTTCTTTGGACAATTGTCTTATTAAACCTTTTGATCATTTTTTTAATCAGGGAGTTTTTCTTTTTATTGTTAATTTGTGGGATCTCTCTCTATATAAAGGATATTAAACCCTTATCAGATATGTGATTGCCAAATAATTTCTCCCATTGCGTCGGCTGCCTTGTCACCTTTTTGACAAAGTCCTTTGAGGTGCAAAATTGTTTAATTTTGAGGAAGGCCCAGTTTTCTATTTTCTATTTTGTTGTTCCTGCTTTGGGTATAAGATTAAAGAAACTACTGCCTACTGAAAGATCTTGAAGATGTTCTACATTTTTTTCTAGGAATTTTATGGGTGTTTCCTGTATAGCTAGGTCCTTGATGCATTTTGAGTTAATTTTTGTATAAGGTGTGAGATAGGGGTCCTCTTTCTTACTTTTGGATATGGATATCCAGTTCTTCCAGCACCATTTGTTAGACTATTCTGGCCCAGTTGGGATGGCTAGACAGCCTTGTCATAAATATCTTGACTCTAGATGTGAGGGTCTATTTCTGAGTTTCTTGATTCAGCTTCATTGGTCCATGTGTCTGTCTTTATTCCAGTATCATAGTGTTTGCTTTATTTATTTATTTATTTATTTTTACTACTGTAGCTTAAAAATCAAGAAGTGAAAAAAAAAATCAAGAAGTGAGAGTCCTTCAACTTGTTCTTCATTTATAAGAAATTTTTGACTACTCAGGGCCCCTTAACCTCCCAAATAAATTTGATAAATAGTTTATTCATTTCTGCAAACAAGCTTTTGGGACTTTTATTGGGGTTGCATTGACTCTGGAAATAAGTTTGGATAGAATTGGCATCTTAAATATATTTAGTCTTCCAAACGTTGAACACAGAATGTCCTTCCATTCATTTAAGTCTTCTTCTGTTTCTTTTAGCAACGTTTTTTAGTTTTCTGAATATAGGTCCTTTATGTTCTTGGTTATGTTTATTCTAAACATTTGATTGTTAAGTTGCTGTTGTAAATGGAATGTTTTTCTAATTTCTTCCTCAGATTGCACATCAGTAGTGTATTGAAACTCTATTGATTTTTGCATATTAATCTTGTATCCCACCACTTTGCTGAACTCATCTATTAGTTTTAGTAGCTTTGTTGTGGATTTTCCAGGAGATACTAGGTATAGGATTTTATAATCAGTGAATAATAAAATTTTTACTTCTTCCTTTCCTATTTGGGTACATTTTATTTCTTTATTTAGCCTAATTTTTCTAGCAATAAATTCTTGCACAGTATTGAATAACAATGGTGACATTTGGCATCCTTACCTTGTTCCTAATCTCAGCGGAAATGCTTTCACTCTTTCACCACTGAGTACAATGCTAGCTATAGGTTTTTCATATATGCACTTTACCATATTGAAAAACCTTCCTTCTATTCCTATCTTTAGGAGTGTTTTTATCAAGAAACTGTGCTGTATTTTGTCAAATGCCTTTTCTGCATCAATGGAGAGGATCATGAGATTTTTCTTCTTCAATTTATCAATGTGGCTTATTGCACTATTTGATTTTCTTGTGTTGAAACACCCTTGCATAACTGGGATAAAACAATTGGGTTTTATCTTTTCATCTTGGTATAGAATTCTTTTAATGTGTTTTAGATTCTGTTTCCACTTACTTTTTGAGGATTTTTGCATCTATATTCATTAGACATATTGGCCTGTAATTTTCTTTTCTTTTAGTATCTTTATTTGGTTTTTGTATTAGGGTGATGTTCTCTTCATAGAATGAGTTTGATAGTGTTTTTCTGTTCAATAATTTTGGAAGTGTTTGAGCAAAATTGGTATTAGTTTGTCTTTGAATGATTGGTAGAATTCACCTTTGAAGCCATCTGGTCCAAGGCTTTTCATCTTTGGTAGGTTTTTGGTACTGTTTCAATCTCTTCTCTTCTGACTGGTTTCCTTAGGTCTTTTCTTCTATGGACAATGGTGTTGCTTTGTGTGTTTCTAGGAGTTTGTCCATCATGCAACATAGATTGTCTAGTTTTGGGGGATACAGTTGTTCATAGTATCCTCTTAAGATGTCTCATATTTCTGCGGTGTCAGTAGTAATGCCTGCCCCTCTCATTTCTGATTTTATTAATTTGTGTCTTCTCTCTTTTTTTCTTTATCGATTTTTTTGATCCTTTCAAAGAACTAACTTATGATTTTGTTGATTTTATTGTTTTTTTTTATTCTCAATTTCATTTATTTCTGCTCTGAAATTTACTATTTCTTTCCTTCGGCTTGGTTTGGGATTCATTTGCTGTTCATTTTCTAGTTTCTCCAGCTGTGCACTTAGATCTTCAATTTTAGCTCTTTCTTCTTTTTAATGTAAGCAATGAAGGCTATACATTTCCCTCTCAGCACTGCATTTATGGTTTCCCATAGGTTTTGATATGCTGTGTTTTCATTTTCATTCATCCCAAAAGGTTTGCTGAATTCTCTTGCAATTTTTTGGACTCACTGATTATTTAAGATGGTGTTAATTAAACTTCATATATTTATGAATTTTCCCTTTTTCCTTCCATTATCGACTTCCATCTTTATTCATTTAGGACCAGAGAAAATGTTTTGTATAATTTCAAACTTTTTAAATTTATTGAGACTTGTCTTGTGACCCAACATATGGTCTACCTTGAGATAGGATTCATGAGCACTTGAAAAGAACGTACATACTCTTTGTTTTGGGGTGCAATGCTCTATAGTTATCTATTTTGGCCAGTTCATTTATCATATTATTCAAGTTCTCTGTTTTTTTATATATCTCCTGCCCAGATATTCTATCCAATACTGAGACTGGTGTATTGAAGTCTCCAACTGTTATTGTAGAGACATCTATTTTCTCATGTATCTTGGGGCATTCAGGTTAGGTGCATAAATGTTTGGTATAGTAATTTCTTCTTGGTGAATTGCCCCTTTTATTTATATATAATGACCTTTCTCATACCTTATAACAGTTTAAATTGTTTTAAATAGTTTAACACTTTAAAATGTATTTTGTCTAATATTAGTATCCCTATTCCAGGTCTTTCCTGTTTACTATTTGCATGGATAAACTTTTTCCAACATTTCACTTTTAACCTGATTGTGTCGTTATGTCTGAGGTGTGTCTCTTGTAGACAATATATAGATGGTTCATGTTTGTTTAATCCATTCTTTCAGCCTATGTCGTCTCTTGTTGGGGAGTTTAAGTCATTAACATCTTATTACTGTAAAAGGATTATTTATTTCATCTGTTTTGTTCTTTGGCTTTCTTTTTGCCACATCATGCTATTGTCTGTCTTTTTACCCTTTAATTTACCCTTCATTATAATCTTCCTTTCTACACTGTTCTCCAAGTTTTTTGCCTTTTTTTTTTTTTT
>JAQZBX010082043.1:0-13586 GCA_029593785.1 Cabassous unicinctus | reverse complement strand
GTGCCCTCAGGAGGGGTCAGGTCAGAAGGGTGGGTGCAGGCTGATGTCCAGCCCCTGCACGGAGCTTCTTCTGCTGGAGGGAGGCTATGTGTCTGCTTCTGTTTCCCACCTGCTGCCCTGTGGATTAGTGCAGGTCCAGCTGGAAGCTTTTCTCTCCTTGAGTCCTGGTTTATGGCTCCATTCTTGGTGCCCATTTCTCTTTCTCAGTGAGACCTTCTCCAAGGCTATAGGGTTGAGTTGGGGAATTAAAAATTGTTGATTATTATGCCCTCTTAATTTATCTTTTCCTCTTTAACTCTCCATTCTAGAGTATCCTTTAGGGGCTCATCTGCAAAACCAAAGCCATATGCCCCCTCTTCTGAGTCTGGGATCTAATTCATCGACATTCTACAAAGTTTAAGAACTTCTGTTTCTCCTAATCTTCATCAACCTTTAAAAGTCAATTTCCTTGGGGAAGGGTTGGAGGAGGGAGCAGGTGAACACTGGGGATTGTTGGGCACGTGGGTGAAACCACAATGATGAGAAAACCCTTTTGGCAATATGACAAGGGAGGGTTACTGGTTTAGGGTGTTGGATGGGGGGGGGGCATTTGGGACAGAGCACACCTGTGGCAGTCATCAAGAGGATATGTGAACAACAGATATAGGCCATTTTATATCATCATATAACATGCAGAACTGTGTGGGAGAGAGTGTGGTCTACAATGTGAACTATGGTCCATGCTTAATGGCAAGGCCCCAGGATGTGTATATCCATTGCAGGTGAAGTGCCACACTAATGAAGGATGTTTATGTGGGAGGTTGTGGGACTGGAAAAAGACTTAGAATAAAAGGAGGAAAAAGTAAAGACAAATGAGTTTATATGGCTAAGAGACTTCAAAATGAGTCGGAAGGTCATCAGAGAGGTAACGCTTAAGCACATCTCAGCAGGATCTCATAGACAGCCAAAGTGGACACTACCCCCAAACAATGGGGCTTCTGAGGGCTCCAGGGACACCCAGGTCCTGCGGTCATGGCAGATAACTCCAGAGTTTGGTGCCTTGCCAGTGGGTCTTACTTTGGAGATTGTACTCCCGAGTGTGACAGAGTTGGACTCAGATGTCATTTCTCTACACATGCCTCTACTGTCCTTTTTGTTTGAACCTGTAGTTGATGTTGGAGTTGGTAGGTGTACATCCAGGAGACTTGAATCTCTGTGTTGTCCATGTGCTGGCTGGGCCCTGAGCTTCAGAGGAGTTACAGCACCTACTCTCCAGTTCATTGGACTCACCCAGGACAGCTGATGGGGAGGTAAGGATGGACAAACACTACACCAAGGAACCAAGAGAGTCTACAACTGCAAGCAAGAGAGTCCCATCTATCAGCCATATGGAATCAAAGTCCCCTTCAATTAGAGGTGGAGTTGACATCACCGTCTCAGAATCCTCAGGATTGGTGAATAAAATATGGACCAGAGTAGACTTACTGGTATTCTACTATAGACTTATTGTGATTCTAGCAATGAAAGAAATTATATCACTGATGTGGAGACAGTGGCCAGTGGAGGTGCTGAAGTCTAGGAGAGGGAAAAAGAGGTGTAATATGGGGGCATTTTGAGGACTTGGAATTGACCTGGGTGACACTGTGGTGACAGATACAGGTCATTATATATCCTGCCATAGCCTACAGAGTTGAGTGGGAGAGAGTGTAAACTATAATGTAAACTATATATGTATAATGTATAGTTTACATTATACATGTAGTCCATGTATATAATGTAAACTATAGGCAATGCTCCAAAATATGTTCATCAATTGCAATGAATCTATCATACTAATGAAAGAAGTTGTTAATGTGGGGAAAAGTGGGAGGTGTGGGAAGTGGGGCATATGGAAATCCCTTATATATATTTTTGTAACAATTTATGTAATCTAAGTATCTTTTAAAAATAAAAAATATATATATATTAAAAAAAGTCAATTTCCTTTAAAAAAAAACTCTATTCTTCCTCTGCCCAGAGGAATCCTCAGGGTTGTGATTTGTTTTTGCTAATACCCTAAACATATATGGTCTATGATCAGTAGGTGGCAGTAGTTACACACTTTTATCCCTTCAATCTGCTCAAGCCTAGAAAGAGAGGAGTCATGTAAAGGGCAGAGTTGTTTTGTTTTGTTTTCCTTTGTTTTTGCCTTTGGAACAGTTTTATACTTTAAACCCCAGACATATTTCTCCCAGTGTTCAGAGTTCAAGTTTACATTGTTCGGCTTAAGAAGTATATTCAGGTTTCTCAGAGGACAACAGACCCAAGTTATCACTGTGGGAAGGGGACAGCTGTCCCAGCTTCCATGGGGATAATCCAACACCACAAACTACTTGTACCGTATAGAAGACATTCTATCCCTGTTTGATAACTAAATGGCTAACATGACAAGGAGAGGACCCCTATCTGACTTAATAGTGAACCACCTTCTTTATTCTCATCTTTACTGCTAAGGGTCAGGACTGATGTTGATGAGGTTAATGATTCCAGGGACCTAGTCCTTTGCCTTGGCTAAAAGTCGTATCCTAATATGGCTACCTAAGCCCAGGTTGAATTCCACCAGCGTGTCTTTCCTGGCTCTCTACCACCATAGCAATTCTTGAGGTAGAGGCTAAACCCAGAAGTTGTGTGGTTCACAGACTAGACCCAGGTTGAGACCTGTGGGAGGCCACAGGGAGCTAACTATAAGCATGAAGACAAAATTGAACACAATAATACTGAGGTAAATGAACACTAAATCCAACTGAAGTCTGTAAACGTCCTGTTGCCTCCCTCTTTCCTAACAGCAGAAGAGGGTCTGGAGTGGTTAGAAGAGGGGCCTGGCAGGCCTCTGTGGGAAAATTATGTCTGATCTCTTTCAATCAAGGAGGCATGTGTGGGTTTTATTTAATAAATCAATTTTATTGATACATATTAATAAAGCATAAATCCATCCAAAGTATATAATCAAAGGTACTTGGTATAATCACATAGTTGTGCATTTTTAGAGCATTTTCATTATTTCAATAATGATAATAATAATAAAAACAAAAAACAAACAAACAAAACTCATAACCTCTCATTCTTTCTTTGCCTCCCCTGCCAATCATAGCTGCTATTCGGTTTCCTTCTCTCTAGTATATTTGCATCTATATTGTGTAAAAACAGTCATATGCAATATCACCCATATTCATATTTTACACAAGGTTCACATGTTATACAGTCACATGTTACATTTTTTTGGCTTTCCTCTGGTAATATACATGACCTTAGTCTTACCCTTTCAACCACTGTCATACCCATGTAATAGCTCTGATAGTTATGCACACTATGATGTGCTTTCACTATTTCTATTCATTTCCAAAGATTTACAAACAATCTTTTTTTTTTTTAACCAATTCTGCACAGATGAACCCTCAGCTTTCCATTCTCTACCCTCATCTATTTTCTGGTGACCTATATTCTAATTATTAACTCCATCAGTTTACACAATATTTTTAGTTCATAATAGCACAATCATAAATATTTGTCCATTTGTTTCTGGCTTGCTTCACTCAACATAATGTCCTCCAGGGTCATTCATGTTGTCATATGCTTTATGACTTTATTTCTTCTTACAGCTGCATAATATTCCATCATGTATATACACCACAATTTATTTATCCATTCATCATTTGATGGACACCTGGGTTGTTTCCAAATTTGGCAATTGTGAATAATGTTGCTAAGAATATTAGTTTACAGATTTCTGTTTGTGGAAGTGCTGTCTGTTCTTCTGGGTATATACCTAGTAATGGTATTGCTGGGTCACATTACATGTCTATTTCAACTTCCTTAAGAACTGCCAAACAGCCCTCACAGTGGCTATTCCATTCTACATTCCCAACAACAGTGAATAAGCATTCTTATCTCTCCACATCCTCTCCAACATTGAGTTTTTTGACTTTTTAATGGTGATCAGTCTAATAGGTGTGAAATGATATCTCGTTGCAGTTTTAATTTGCGTTTCCCTAATCGCTAGTGATGTTGAACATTTTTTCATGTGTTTCTTCAATATTTGTATTTCTTCTTTGGACAATTGTCTTTTCAAGTTTTTTTGCCCATTTTTAAATTTGGTAGTTTGTTTTTTTATTGTTGAGTTGTATGATCTCTTTATATATCATGAATATTAAGCTTTTATCAGATATGTGATTGCCAATATTTTCTCCTATTGAGTTGGCTGCCTTTTCACCCTTTTGATGAAGTCATTTGAGGTGCAAAAGTGTTTAATTTTGAGGAGGACCCTTTTATCCATTTGAAGTTCGTTTTTGTATAAGGTATGAGATAGGGGTCCTCTTTCTTTCTTTTGGATATGGCTATCCATATCTGCCAGCACCATTTTTTGAATAGATTGTTCTGGCCCAGCTGGGAGGGCTTGACAGCTCTGTCACAAACCACTTGAGTATAGATGTGAGAGTCTAAGTTTTCAATTCAGTTCCATTGGTCAATCTGTCTGCCTTTATGCCAGTACTAAGCTGTTTGTTTTTTTTTTAAATCACTGTAGCTAAGTTATATGCTTTACAGTCAGAAATTGAGAGTCCTCCAACTTCATTCTTCCTTTTAAAGACATTTTTGGCTATTCAAGCACCTTACCCTTCCAAATAAATTTGATTATTGGCTTTTCCATTTCTGCAAAAAAGTCTGTTGGGATTTTTATTGGGATTGCATTGAATCTGTAAATGACTTTGGGTAGGATTGTCATCTTAACGATATTTTGTCTTCCAATCCTGAACACGGAGTGTCCTTCCATTTATTTAAGTTTTCTTTGCTTCTTTTTTAGCAATGTTTTGTATTTTTCTGAATACAGGTCCTTTATGACCTAAGTTAAGTTTATTCCTAGATATTTGATTCTTTTAGTCACTATTATGAATGGAATTTCTTTTCTGATTTCCTCCTTCTGATTGCACACCAGGAGAGTTTAGAAACTCTATTGATTTTTGCATATTAAACTTGTATCGTGCCACTTTGCTGAACATGTCTATTAGTTCTAGTAGCTTTTTTGTGGCTTGTTCAGGATTTTCTAGATATAAGATTATATCATCAGCTAATAGTGCAAGTTTTGCTTCTTCCTTTCCTATTTGGGTGCATTTTATTTCTTTAGCCTAATTGCTGTAGCTAGAACTTCTAGCACAATGATTGAATAACAGTGGTGACAGTGAAAAAAAGTAGTGATCTTTCACTTTTAACCTGGTTGTGTCCTTACTTCTGAGGTGAGTCTCTTGTAGACAGCATATAGATGGCTCATAATTTTTATCCATTCTATCAGTCTATGTCTTTTTATTGGGGGGTTCAAGCCATTAACATTGCCTTGTCTTGTTCCAGACACCAGTGGGAAAGCTTTCAGTCTTTCACAGTGTTAGCTGTAGGCTTTTCATATATGCACTTTATCATATTGAGAAAGTGTCCTTCTATTCATATATTTGGAGTGTTTTTAACAAGAGAGGGTGCTGTATTTTGTCAAATGACTTTTCTGCATCAAAAAAGAAGATCATGTGATTTTCTTCTTCAATTTATCAATGTGATTTATTACACTAAATGATTTTCTTGTGTTAAACCACCCTTGCATACCTGGGATAAAACCCACTTGATCATGGTGTATAATTCTTTTAATGTGCTTTTGGATTCAGTTTGCAAGCTTTTGTTGAGGATTTTTGCATCTATATTCATTAGAGATATTGGTCTGTAATTTTCTTTTTTCGTAGTCTCCTTATCTGGTTTTCATATTAGGTTGATATTGGCTTCATAGAATGAGTTTGATAGCATTCTTTCCTGTTTAATTTTTTGGAAGAGCTTGAACAAGATTGGTATTAGAGCGTCTTTGAATGATCTTCTTTGAATTCACCTGTGAAGCCAATTGGTCCTGGAGCTTTCATCTTTGGGAGATTTTGGATGACTATTTCAATCTCTTCACTTGTGATTGGTTTGTTGAGGACTTCTATTTCTTCTAGGGTCAGTGTAGGTGGTCTGTGTGTTTCTAGGAATTTGTCCATCTTGTGTACATTGCCTAATTTTTTGTCACACAGTTGTTCATAATATCCTCTTATGATCTCTCTTATTTCTGTGGGGTCAGTGGTAACGTCCCTCCTCTCATTTCTGATTTTATTTATTTGCATCTTCTCTCTTTTTTTTTTCTTCGTCAGTCTAGCTAAGGGTTTACCAATTTTGTTGATCTTTGCAAAGAACCAACTTTTGGTTTTGTTGATTTTCTCTACTGCATTTTTATTTTCAATTTCATTTATTTCTGTTCTGATCTTTACTATTTCTTTCCTTTGGCTTGGTTTGGGATTAGTTTGCTGCTCCTTTTCTTGTTCCTCTAGGTGTGCAGTCAGATCTTCAATTTTACCCTTTTCTTCTTTATTAATGTAAGCATTGAGGTGTATAAATTCCCCTCTCAGCACTGCCTTTGCAGTGTCCCATAGCTTTTGATATATCATGCTCTTATTTTCATTCATCTCAAGATATTTGCTGAAATCTCTTGCAATTTCTTCTTTGACCCACTGATTGTTTGAGTGTGTTGTTTAATCTCCGTATATTTTTGAATTTTCCCTTTTCTTGTCTATTATTGATTTCCCTCTTCATTCTGTTAAGGGGAAATGTTTTGTAAAATTTCAAATTTTAAATTTTAAATTTATTGTGTCTTGTCTTTTGACCTAACATATGGTCTATCTTGGAGAAGAATGTATATCCTGCTGTTTTGGGGTGTAGCATTCTATAAATGTCTGTTTTTTCTAGTTCAATTATCATATTTTTCAAGCTCTTTATTTATCCTCTGTCCAGATTTTCTATCCAATGCTGAGAGTGTTGTATTGAAGTCTTCAACTATTATCATAGAGACATCTATTTCTCCCTTCAGTTTTGCCAGTGTGTGCCTCATGGATCTTGGGGCACCCAGGTTAGGTGTATAAATACTTATTATAGCTGTTTCTTCTTGGTGAATTGCCCCTTTTATTAATATCTAATGACCTTCTTCATCATTTATAACAGTTTTGCATTTAAAATCTATTTTGTCCGATATTAGTATCACTACCCCAGCTCTTTTTTGGCTATTCTTTACATGGAATATCTTTTTCCAACTTTTCACTTTTAACCTGGTTGTGTCCTTACTTCTGAGTTGAGTCTCTAATAGACAGCAGATAGATGGCTCATACTTTTTTCCCCATTCTATCAGTCTATGTCTTTTAATTGGGGAGTTCAAGCCATTAACATTCAAAGTTATTACTGTGGAGGCATTCTTACTTCATCCATTTTGTCCTTTGGATTTCTGTTATCATATCTTACAATTGTTTTTAATTTACCCTTCTTAATAATTTTCACTTCTACACTCTTCTCCAATTCTCTTGCTTTTGTTTTTTCACTGGATACAGAATTCTTGGCTGGTAATTTTTCTCTTTCAGTCCCTTAAATACATCATACCACTTTCTTTGCACCTCCATTTTTTCTGATGAGAGTTTGGCACTTAATATTATTGAGGTTCCCTTTTATGTGATGGTTTTCTTTTCTCTTGCTGCTTTCAGAATCCTCTCTTTATCTTTGATATTTTCATTCTAAATAGTAGGTGTCTCAAGGTAGGTCTATTAAGATTCATTCTGTTTGGGAAGGGTTGTCCTTCTTGGGTATTGATATTTACGTCTTTCATAAATGTTGGGAAGTTTTCAGTAATTATTTCCTCAAATATTCTTTCTGCCCCTTTTCCATACTCTTCTCCTTCTGGGACACTGATAATGCATATGAATGTGTGTTTTGTGTTGTCACTCAGTTCCCTGAGATTCTGTTCCATTTTTCCATTCTCTTCTCTTTCTGTTCTCCTGTCTTTTCCAGTTCAGTTGTTCTGTCTTTGAAATCACTAATTCTGTCTTCAAGCAATTCAAATCTGCTCTTATGTGCCTCAAATGTATTTTTAATCTCATGCATCATTTCTTTCATTCCGTATGCCCTGTTAATTTTGTGTGCTTTCAAATTGTTCTTTATGCTCACCTAGTGGTTTTTTTTTTTCCATATCCTTTATTCTTTAGTTATATTTTCTTTCAATTCTTTTAATTGATTTAGGAGAGTTGTATGATTATCATTGATTAATTGTCTTAAATCCCGTATCTCTTCAAGATATTTGGTTTCTTCCTTTGTTTGGGCCAACTCTTTCTGTTTCATAGTATAGCTTGTTTTATTTTGTTGGTTTTTTTCTTTGCTGATGTTTAGGCATCTGAATATGTTGGTGATTTCTCTATCTTGCCTATTGTTTTTTTCCCCACAGATCTTTTTTGATATTAGCTTATAATAATTCTTTAAAATTGCCCAGCTTAATTTATCAAAGTCAGGCCAGGGACTCACTAATGGGGCACAGATTTTCTCCTGGAGTTTCAGGTTAAGAGAGACCTCTAAATGCAGTTTTTCTCTGTGTAATTTCCAGACCAACCAGCAGATGACACTTGTCAGCATATCTTTCCAAGGAAGTCTTTCTTTCAATCACAGCTTTCCAGTGTTTTGGTTTGGTCAGAACTGAGATTCAAAATGGGTTCTGCTGTTCAAATTCACTGAAAAGAAGCTCCCCAAGTTCCCTTCCCTTTTCCCTTGTAACAGCTGACAAGGAGGAAGATGTCTGTCCCCTCTCAGTCAGCTGCAGTGAGCCAGGGGTTTTTACTCCAGCTTAATATCTGGGGGTGGAAGAAGGGTTCCCTTTGCGGCCACCACAGGGGTTTGGTAACTCATGTTTGTTGTTTCAGATTCTACATCTCTCTGTCCCTCACCCTCCTGGGAGTTTTGTAACACTGTCCTGGTCTGCAGACCCCCAAATCAGGTCACACAGACAGTTTTTGTCCCTTTCTTTGTTGTTTTTGTGAGAGAGTTGACCCCTGCCTGCATACTCTGACACCATTTACCTGCAACTCTAAGTGTGGATTTTTTTTTTTTTTGCTTTGCTTTCTTTCTTTTTTTTTCTTTCTTTTATATATTTTAAAAGATGCTTAGATGACATAAATGTTTCACAAAAATTACAGGGATTCCCATGTTCCCCACCTCCCATACCTTCCATAACATCCCACATAAACATCTTTCATTAGTGTGGCACATCACCTGCAATGGATATACACATCCTGGGGCTTTGCCATTAAACATGGACCATAGTTCACATTGCAGACCACACTCTCTCCCACACAGTTCTGCATGTTAAATGCTGATGTAAAATGGCCTATATCTGTTGTTGTAATGTCACTCAGGATAATTCCCAAGTCCTGAAAAAGTCCCTGTATTACAACTGCTTTTCCCTTCCCTGCCCCAAAAGCATCCAGTGGCCACTGGCTCCACCTCACCATTGTAATTTCTTCCATTGCTTGAATCACAATATGTCTATAACAGAATACCATTAAGTCCACTCTAGTCCATAGCTCTTCCCCCAGTCCTGAGGAGTTTGGGATGGTGATGTCTTAAGTGTGGATTTTTTAATCCTCATAAATATTAATTGCTGGCTACTGGCAAATGTGGGACCCTGGCTTGAATAGGCCTTCTGATTTGGGTACACCAAGGAACAGGCACCTTCTTCCCTAATTTTAGATGGCTTATGATCACTCTGCTCAGGAGAGATGCCGTCTTCAGGGAGATTTTCTTGGATCTGCCCTCATGAGAAAATTGTGGCTTGGGGTGGAAATGACACAGCTTGCTGAACTGCAAGGTAAGAAACCAGGCAGTGTCTTCTGTGGAGGCCTTCCTTAGAGGGACCTTTTGGAAATGGCTGTGGCCTACAACTTAGTGTTGAAATAAACAACAAAAAAAATGACTTCTTTAGAGGCAGCCTCTCTCACCAGCCTCTGGCCAGACATGGCCAATCCAACACCAACGACTGGGAAATCTGGTACTGGGTGATGTCTTCAGCTTTGTGCATATGTCAGGCTAACTCAACAGGTGCTTTATCCCCAGAGAATTACTAGTTCTTTCTTGGGAAAGAGGGGTAGAAATCCAGGACAAAAATCTGAAAAAGAGGTGGCCAATGGTTTAAGTTTTTAAATAGAATTGAAGCAGCGCTCCTTGCCATCTCCTGCGCCCAGACACATAGGAAAGAGGTATGCATATAGACTATTTTCCTATGGCTGCAGGGGGACATGCTGGCCATGGGGGGTGGGTGCCTACTAGTGAAGCTGATCTTGCCTTGTCTTTTTTCTATGTGAGTAAGCATTGCCTGTATAATTTGGGTCTTCTGTTGGCAAACCCAATGTCTGTATGGAGTGGGTTGACACCTCTTTGGTGTTTCTTCTAAACTGGAGGTGGCAGGGAAGCAGATGTGGCTCAAGCAATTGGACTCCCATCTACCATATGGGAGGTTCTGGGTTTGATTCCTGGGGCCTCCTGGTGAAGGCAAGAAGGCCCATGCAGAGTGCTGGTGGCCCACGTGGAGAACTGACACAAAAAGATGATGCAACAAAAAAGAGACACAGAGGAAAAAGACAATGAGAGACACAACAAACCAGGGAGCTGAGGTGGCTCAAGCAATTGAGTGCCTCTCTCCCATGTCAGAAGGTCCCAGGATCAGTTCCCAGTGCCTCCTAAAGAGAAGACAAGAAGAGAAGACAAGCAGACACAGAAGAATGCACAACAAATGGACACAGAAAGCAGACAGCGAGCACAAGAAGCAAGGAGGGAGGAATAAATAAAATAAAATAAATCTTTAAAATAAATAAATAAATAAAATGGAGGTGGTAATAGGTGTCTGTTCCCCTAAAAGTTTGTTGCAGTGAGCACAGTCACCAAGAAAGTACCTCATGGCATGGTGGAAGCATAAGCATCCTTCATTTCAGTAATCTCAGAGTAGTGTGGGCACACTGGGGGACGACAGGCTGACTGAGGTGCTTTCCTCCCTCTAGCTACATGGGGATAAATGAGATGTGAGAAACTCTCCTGTTAACAAAGATGAACTGGCATCATTAATGAGGATGGAGATATGAGAAATGGGTCCTAGGAATAGTAAGGAGACTTTACCATGGTTCTTGGCTGCACACTCCCATATCAACCATCAACCACCATGGTGTCTCAAAGATCTCAAATGACTCCTAAGGGGAATCTGAGGCTCTCATGCAGGGAGCTCCATCCAGTCCAGGTTGTTTGTGGGCCCCATGTTAGATTGCTTTTCACTCAACGCAGAATGATTGATGGTGCTGCTGAAAAAGAAACTGTTAAAATGAGATAGTTTTCCACAAGTGAAAAACAGATGTTAAAGGCAGATATGAACAGAAGCCAGGGGAGTAGCAAGTGGCTTGGTTAATGCATCTGCTCGATAAGGAGGCTTTGCAGACTCAGATGTTTTGAGCTAAATGGCACAGCCTGGGGCAGTTCACTACTGACCCCTTGTTAAAACTCTTTTGTGCCCACATTGAACAGCACAATCAACAGGACAGAGAAAGCAACAAACCCATGCCACTTTTAGTCTGGTTTGCTTGGAGCATGTGAACATTGTTCCCAACTGGGAGAAAATTCTCAACAAGTAGAAACTCCCTGAAAAACTGTTCATGAGGCCAAAACTGCCCTCCAGGTTTAGGTGGTAGGCATGGCTATATGATTCCACTCCTGGTCAGGACATGAATGAGAGTCCTGCCTCAGACAGCACTGGAGGCATTCATGAGACAAGGGCTTCTACAGTGGAAGACACGCCTACCCCTTTTGTTGTTCCTGTGGATGACAGTGAGAAAGGTGGTGGATAATATCCACCACAGCATCCCACTTTGGGTTGGAAGCACAGCAGAATCAACCATTATCAGGGAGGTGGGCAGGGACAGAGGGAAACAAGGCCACAGGAAGATTCTTTGAAGGGCGCTAAAGGGAAGACAAGGAATGAACAAGGAAAGACAAAGGAAGGGGTGGGGTCCACCTTCAGGGCCCTGTGGCTTTGGTTACTGAAAGAGAATAGACAAAGCAGAACTTGATGTGATCCCTCCAGAAGAACACTGTAATGCCAACACTACCAGAGGAAGAGGGTCTCTTTAAGTTAGAGATTAAGGCCCTCATAGGAGCTATAAACAGCAGGAGGAAGCAGGGTGGCAAGACTGTAAAGATTTCTGAGTAATATTTAGGTAATCTAGGCACCTTTAAAAAAAATATATATATATATAACAAATAACATTTATGTAAACAAATGCACATATATGCATATGTATTTATATATCATTTTACAAATATTAGTATGTATTGTGAAAAATTTGATTTTTACCCACAATAAAAAAAAAAAAATTTAGAAATGGCATAGCTGCTCTCTGAGTCCCTGGACTGTGTACAGAGAGTGATGCATGGATTCCTGAGACTTCCCTGTCCCCCAAGCAGGACAGTGAGGAAGACAATTCTAACTTTTAACACAATGAGTCAGATATGGAAGATGACTCTCCTTGCCTGTTTCCCAATATTACTCCCTTTAAAAAGAATGATTAGGGGCATGGCCACAGTCTCAGTATCCCACCAGAGAGAAGCATTCTTATGCCAATTTTATGGTGAAAGGGAAAAGGGGGTGACCCAAATTTTTTGGGTGCTGTTAGATATAGGTGAACAAGTGAGAGTAATTCTGGGGCTCCACAGTGGCAAGGGCAAACTGATGGCAAATGTGGGGTTTTGGAATGAACTCTGATCCATGGAGGCAAATGCGTATGCATGTATGGGTGGGGCCCTTTCGGTTGTTTCTGGTGCCAGTGATCATGGTTCCCACTGCTGAGTGCATTACATAGGTCTTGACATTTTGGGTGCTTGCAGCATAGACCACCATTGCTTGAAGGGTGTACCTCCTCACAACAAAGAATTCAAGCCCTAACCTTGGGGCATGTCCACTCCCTTTTGCTACCTGAATTACTCCATCAAAATCAGTATTGCTGCTCAGGTGGGGAAAAGGAAATTACCCTCTTGCCTCAGGATGTACTGCCTGCAAGAGTGTTAAGAATCATCTTGTCATCAGTTAGTAGACCAGTCAGGCTCTTTAAAAAGACATCAGGAAGGTATATATGCTGAGTTTGACTTAGAGAGAGGTCACATTTGAGCAACAAGTAGGCTTTCAGGAGGTAACTCTTAGGCAACATATAATACTAGGCTAAGTTTCAATTTCAAAAGAAAAGCTTCATAAGTACAATCAATATCAAGGACCTGGCGCAATGGTCCATCCTCCTTCAGTAAGCACTGCCCCTGTACTCAGGGGATTCTTGCTGTTCCATTAAATATGTAGCAGAACTCTGCAGGATGGGGATTCAATATTCTTTCAGCTATTGTGTGGATCTCCACCCACTGTGACAATTCCCTATGAACTCTTGAACACATTCATGTGCCTTAGAAGCATGCCCTAGATTAATGCCCTCCCATGCATTCTCCCATCACTGACACCCCACACCAATATTTCTCCCCTGCCACAGTTGTGACCCTTCTGTGAACCAAAACCTTTCCAAAGATGAAACCAAGAAAATAACCAAATAAAAATAATAAGAAAATGAAATAATGATAGTTTTAAAAATAACATATAAAATACAAAAAATTAAAAATTAAAAAAAATAATAAACTTGTTTAGACATGTCTTTCATCACTGTAAGATCTGTTGTCTT
>JAQZBX010082042.1:0-13586 GCA_029593785.1 Cabassous unicinctus | reverse complement strand
AAAAAAAAAATTAAAAGGCAAGATTGAGAAGTGAGAATGTCAGTCCACGTACTAGGATACTTTTTTTGTTTTGTTTTTTCTTTTTTGTTTTTTTAATTTGGGACATATATTTTTGATGAAAAAAATTTGAGTTTATTAAATAGTAAATGTAATAGCTTTTCTTTTTTATCTACTATTTAAAAAAATAATAAGTAATGTGTGTTCATTCCACAAAATGCAGAAAAGAAACTGAATTATCTATATTTTCACCATTCTGTTAAATATAGTGAACATTTAAATTAGACTTAGGATGTTTTGTAATCCTTTTTTGCTTAATAGTATAGTATTAACATTTCCCTTTATAATTTAATATTCTTAAATAACATTTTAAAAAAATTTTATTAGAGAAGTTGTGAATTTACAAAGCAGTCATACATACCATAAGGGATTCCCACTTATCACCCCTCCACCAACGCCTTGCATTGTTCTGAAACATTAGTTAAAATGATGAAAGAACATCATCATAATATTACTGCTAACTGTGGTCCATAGCTTATATTTGGTATATTTTTCCCACAAACCATCCTATTATTAATACCATGTATTAGTGTTATATATTTGTTATAGTTTATGAGAGAATGTTCTCATATTTGTATTGTTAACTACAGCTCATCATCCACCACAGGGAATAACATGGTTTTAATGACTGTGTTCTATACCTTCAAATTAATCATTCTTCTATTATTAAATGGTTAGATTGCTTCCACTTTTCAGACATTAAAATCCTTTCAATGAGCAACTTTAGATTTTGATTATTTCCTTAGGGTAAATAAATTCCTAGAAACAGAATTGCTAAGCAAAAAGGGCTTGTATTTTTTAAAGGTACAAATGCAGTATTAAAAGCACTTTAATCAGTCTTTAGTCTCTTCTTAATGCATGAAATGTTGCATGAGGGCTCATGACTGTTTAAAAAAGATGACTCATAGGAAAAAAATTTCTTTAGGTCCTTCAAATCGCTCCAATTCAGTGTCTTCTCTAGACCTGGAAGGAGAGTCTGTATCAGAACTTGGAGCAGGACCTTCTGGAAGTAATGGAGTTGAAGCTCTACAGCTGTTAGAGCATGAACAAGGTAAAGTGAAGTTGAACACAATTGGTCAAGTAACAAAGGATTTACCTGATTATAAAATAAACAATGTTCTTGCATATAAGTTGACTGTGTTCAGTAAGAGAACGTAATTTGTTTGTATAATGACCAATAAACTTGCATTCTTTATAGTCCTGTCAGTTCTTAAAAGTGTGTGGTTGGTAAGTACCTAGAATAATTAACATGAATTAATTTAAATTTTGTAATATTTATAATTTAAGGGGTGCAATGATAAATATTCTGGGCTCAAGGAACCTACAATAGAATGGGGAAAGAAAGGAAACCTATAATTAATAGTGTGAAAATGTACTTTGGCAGTTTTGAGTGAGTGATACATGTGGTTGAAAGTGTAGGGAAAAACTTATTGGAAAAAAGCGGTGGCTAGCATTGAACTGGCAGAAATTGGAGGGAGGTCATTCTTGGTGAAGGTATACTGTAAACTAATTCAAACAGGTGGGAAATCTTAGTACTTATTCAGGAAATATCAAGTAAGGGAATATGGAAAGGTAAGGGTTGAAAAATAGGTGGATTCCTATTGTGGAGAGAAGGAAGTTTGTATTCTAGTAGCAAGCTGGAAGCCTTTGAAAGATTTTGGTTAGATAAGGATGAGATGCTGAGAGTGATATCCTCCTGTGCTTTAGGAGGATTAATTTGAAAAAGTTCTTTGAATTTGTTCATTGGAATACATGGGGGCCTTCAAGGAGTGTTGAGGGCATGGCACATATCTGGTCTCTACCTTTCCTTCCAGGCTGTACCATCTCCTGGAGCTCAACTGAGGGCAACCAGGAATGGGGCTTGTCTCTTACCAGGCCTCATCTCTCAAGCTCAGCTGCTCCGTTTTCGTTACAATTTCAGCTGCAAGCTATTAGGCAAATGGCTCATCTCTCCCTGGGGCTTCAGCTGCTTGAGCCTCTCCTTTCTGTCACATGGCAGGATCAAAAATGGCAGAGCTCTCTTTTTCTGGTGTGTCTCCATTTTTTATCAGACCCTGCAAGAAGGTGGATCCAGTCTCAACCTGAGTCACACCTCACCGAGGTAGTCCAATTGAAAAAAGGTCTCACACCCACAGGAGTGGACCAGCCCACAAATACAATCTTTCTCTTTTTGGCATTCATAAAATAATTTAAAATGCTACAGTGGCTAAAGCAATAGCATTTATTTTTGCTCTCAAGTCTCTGGGTCAGCTGGGTGGTTCTGATTTCCTCTGGGCTCACTCATGTACCTCTCTCTCTGTATCATGTACCTCTCTCTCTGTAGTCACCAGTGGTCAGGTAGGGAGTTCTGCTAATCTTGCCTGGTGGTCAGTTGGTCAGTGAGGGACTGGCTGGCCTCAAATAACCTTGACTTTATTCCATATGGTCCCTCATCCTCCAGCAATCTAGCCTAGGCTTGTTTTTATGGAAGAGGCAAAGGTGTGTATGAGAGAGAGAGAGAACAGAAGTTTACAAGGCTTCGTGGAGCCTAGGCTCACAACTGGCACACTTCTTCCTTATCTAGTTGGCCAGAGCAAGTCATAAGGCCAGTGCAAATTCAAAAAGAGGGGGAATCTTGATGGGAGATTCCTTCAGAGTCATACTTCAAAGGACCTGTATATAAGGAAACTATTGATTGCATTGATGACCCCAATTAATCTACCATAAAGGAGAGTATATATGTTGTGCTCATTTCAGAGAAGATAAGAGGATATATCAATGAGGGTTAATTCATTGCATCCATACTAAGTGCTCAGCAGTAATGATAAAATGTGTAACTTGAAATTAAAAACATCAAGTTTTTTAAAATTGATTAAAAAGATATAGCTGTGCTACCATTTTAAAGTGCTTAATTTTATTTTTGATAGCCACAACACAGGATAATCTTGATGATAAGCTAAGGAAGTTTGAAATTCGTGACATGATGGGACTAACGGACGATAGGGACATATCAGAAACAGTGAGTGAGACCTGGAGTACAGATGTCTTGGGAAGTGACTTTGACCCTAATATTGATGAAGATCGCTTACAAGAAATTGCAGGTAACTGCTGTTTAATATCTTCTGAAGATTGCTGTTTAGATAGTCATTCAGATATTCCATTCACCCTTCCTGGGGTGGGGCTTCAGTGCTCTGACAGACATGGTATATTAGCACTAACTGGAAAACTGTGATAACTAACAAGACATTTTTATGCTGTCTTTTTTTCTTTTTCTTTTTCTTTTTTTTTCTTTTTTACTTAAATATAGGTAGGGTTTTCCCTTTTTACCTTTATCCCCTGCTGCATAAATGAGCAAAACCAATCTTTGAATTAGCTCTGGTCAAGTCTTGTTTGCAAGGCATCGTGTATGTTATTTGTATGTGATTAGCATATTTTTCTTTTAAGATTAAATACTTACCTTAAGATGAAACATCTTACAGATTATAGTCATAAAATCTCTCAGAATACTATGATACTGAAGTTCTGTAAAAAATTAATTCAACTCTGAAAGGATTAATTCCGTTCTAAAAGATAACTTTTTTTTTTTTTTTTTTTTTTTTGCTTTGTGTATGTGTTAGGTTTATTGAGGTATGAATTACATACATTAAAATTTGCTCTTTTTAGGGTAATCTTCTATGAGTTCTGACAGAGTCATATAGTCTTGTAACCACCACCTTCATTTTCTTTTTAAATCATGGAAAATTTCAAACAAATACAATAGAGAATAGTGTAATGAATCCCTTGTTCCCTTCATCCAGCTTCAATAGTTATCCACACATGGCCAGTTTTGTTTCATCTGTATTCCCACTCACTTTTCCTTCCTTTCTTCCCCCGCATTATGTTTAGGCAAGTTTGAGACATTATTTTATTTGTAAATATTTCATGGTGTATTTTAAAAGGTAAGGACTTACTCTTAGAGGTAAATTTATCAGAGATCCAGGCTCTTATTGTAACTTTTACCAGCAACATTTTTCATTCACTGAAGTAGAATTGTTCTTTTATTAGAACAGAAAGTCAGAAGTAGTGGGGCATTCTGAGCTTGGGTATTTTTTAACACAGGAATGTGATAATGTTTAAGCCTTTCTATTTGTATTAAGTTATGTAAATAAACTTCTTAATTGGTTTTGCATTGCTTTGTTCCAGATGCCAAAGTATTTTCTGGCAGTAAACTGTATTTGAGCAATAAGCAGCTTTTACTTATTAAATGAGTGCTATCAAGGAACTGTTAAATTTTCTTGCAAATACATTTTTTTGCTCTGAATGTGGCTAATGTGCCCGAAGAAAGCATATTTGGCTGTTAAATCTCTTTGACTGCCTTTAAACTCTGTAGGATTATCAATTTTAGATAGATATTAAGGACACCTGTAAAATTTGCTGACCTACCAAGGTGAAAGCAACTTGATGTTTCTTGATCTAGTGATGTGTGTTTTTTCTGTGAGAGTCGAAGCTGAACAGTAGGAAACTGATGAAAAGTACATTGTTCCATTGTGTCCAAAGTGAGGAATTTGTGTTTTTAGTTGTTATTAATTGAAATTAT
Organism: Cabassous unicinctus; assembly: GCA_029593785.1. Classification (NCBI taxonomy): domain Eukaryota; kingdom Metazoa; phylum Chordata; class Mammalia; order Cingulata; family Chlamyphoridae; genus Cabassous; species Cabassous unicinctus. The sequence goes on along the minus strand of JAQZBX010082042.1, from coordinate 8,974 downwards.
TCTTGTCCTCTCTTATAGGTAGAGAGATTTTGTTAGCTTAGTGTTAGGCCTCTCTCCTTTGAGAGACTTCTTTCCATTATGATCTTTGTTAAACTTTTGCTCCCTACTGTTTGTACAGGTGCAGCAGCAGAGAGCATGTTAGGCAGTTTGCTGTGCCTGCCAGGTTCAGGATCAGTGCTTCTTGACCCTTGCACTGGTTCTACTATATCAGAAACAACTAGTGAAGCTTGGAGTGTAGAGGTATTGCCAAGTGACTCAGGTTAGTACACTGTTGTTTGCTTTTTCATTTGCACAGAAGTTTTAAATGTAAAATATCCTAATTTGTATTTTATCTACATTTTGTCAAATATACATTTGACAAGTGTGAGGCAATCACCTTGTTAAGAATTAAAAATGAAATTAGTTTAGGGTATTTTCTTTCCATTAAGAATAAATGCAGGGGGCGCGGATGTGGCTCAAATGGTTGGGCATCCGTCTCCCATATGGAGGGACCTGGGTTTGATCCCCGGGACCTCCTGGTAAAAATAAAGAAAAATATAGAAGGTGCGCGGGCCGCCAGGCCCCGCAGGCGGTGAGGCCCCATGCACGGGTGTGTCGCCAGGCCCCGCCTGGCCAGGCAGCAAGATGATGACATAACAGGAGAGTGACACAAGGGAGAGCCAGGACGAGATGCACCGAAAAACCAGGAGCTGAGGTGGCTCAGGCGGTAAGACGCCTCTCCCACATCGGAGGTTCCCAAGATCGAATCCCAGTGAAGACAGGAGGAGAAGGATGAGAAGAGAGGGAGAGAAACAGACGTGGAGAATTGCCCAGCGAATGGACACAAAAACAGCAAAAATGGGGGGAGGGGTAAAAATGGATAAAAAGTAAATAAATAAAAATAAATCTTTAAAAAAAAAAAAAGAATAAATGCAGTGTTGGATGACATAGGCTAAGATGACAGGTGCCTTCTGACTCTGTGTTCAGTTATTTTGGAAGCAATTGTTAATAACTTATCAGGGTTCCATGTGATAGGAGTTCAAAATCTCCTATTCAGTCATCACAGGATAGAAATAACAGCACAGTGGCTAGATACCAAGTAAGCATGTTTAGATTTATTATCCCAAGGGAGATCTTGACTGTTAAATGTATTTTTTTTAAATATATTGAAATTGAGACTCTGGAGTACTGAGAATTCTTTCGTGCAGGATTATTATAAATGTAAAATGTTCTGTACTTTCTCTTTTCTTATAAATTACATTTCTACTTTTTTTTCAAATTGTGAGGGCAGATCTTAACCTGGAACTACATGTCAACTACCAGAATGCAAATATAAGTAAATGTTAATCTGTATTATGTTCTGTCTGCTTTACTTGGCTCAAAACCAATTAAGTGATACTGTTACATATTTTATAATGTTAAAACATTCAGGAGATGGTGGGACTAGTTCACCATTTATTGAGTGTCCATAAGAGTATTTTTTAGGAAATAATTTATTTAATGATGAGATATGCTGTATACTCTTGTCCAGCAGCATAATCTATGAGTTAAGTAATCTAGAAACAGTGTTCATCTGTGCACAACAAATTATTGGCCTGTATTGGATTGGAAATTACACCCTTGATTTCTTTAACACTTGATCTAACTTTGCTAATTGACTCAGACTTAGAAATCTCTTTACACTGATTTCATTCTTGCCTTGGTAACTTTCTTCATCTGGGTCATAAAAGCTGAAACTGTGGCATGAAAACAGAATCACTAATGTGACACCTCATATCTTCTATTTAGAGGCCCCAGACCTAAAGCAGGAGGAGCGTCTACAAGAACTGGAGAGCTGTTCTGGACTGGGTAGCACATCTGATGATACCGATGTCAGGGAGGTCAGTTCCCGCCCCAGCACACCAGGCCTCAGTGTTGTGTCGGGTATGTCTGTCTTGTTTTAAGGAATAAGGATTTGAAAGTGTACAACTCCTAACCCCCATTTATAAAGTTGATACGGAGGGAGATATATTTTATTTGAGATCTGAGTAATTTCCAGGAAACATAAATATTTTTATGGAACCTTAAATCTATGAGAACTTAATGCGTGGCTTTATGGAGCCTTTTCAAGTAATTGACAGTCTCTGTGTGTTCCCTCTACAATTATTTTTTCATTCTTGGTAGCCTGTGCTACTATTCTTAGATATTATATGATAATTCTGGTTACGTTGTGCAAATCCATGGCAAATATTTACCCTATAATAGGATAAAGTATATAATATTAAACACCTTTGGTTTAGAACTGGGACACACAAAATTTGAGAATGTTAAAGTATCTCCGAACTTCATATACTTTTCGTGTGATGATTTTGTTCTTCTTGCTATTTATTTTTACTGTTTTTTTTTAAAAGGCATAAGTGCAACTTCTGAAGATATTCCCAATAAAATTGAAGACCTGAGATCTGAGTGCAGCTCTGATTTTGGGGGTAAAGATTCTGTCACTAGTCCAGACATGGATGAAGTAACACATGGTAAGAAGGGCAAATGAGAATGACTTTTCAAAGTGATCACATCCATATGAAAATGGCACTCTTCGACACTGCTGGTGTTAGTAGCATTTGGTATAGAACTTTGAGGGCATAATTTGGCAATACATATCAAAGGTCTTAAATGTTCTCAACCTAAATTTGGCCCAGATAGTCTACTTCTAGGAATCAATCATAAGGAAACATTTCCATGTATGGAGAAAGTCTTATGTGCAAAAATGTTCTTCATAATATTTACATTGGCAAAAAATTGGAAACAACCTAGGAATTAAAAAATAGAATGCGGGAAGCGGCTGTGGCTCAATTGATAAGGCTCCCGTTTACCATATGGGAGGCCCCGGGTTCGATTCCTGGGACCTCCTGGTGAAGGCAACTGGCCTGTGTGGTGCGGTGAGCTGACGCAGCAAGACGATGCAACAAAGAGAGACAAGCAGACACAGAAAAACACACAGCAAATGGACACAGCAAGCACAAGCAGCTAGGGGGGCATAAATAAATCTTTGAAAAGAAATAGAATGCTTTAGTGAATTTTGGTATAACTACCTATATTAGTTTCCTAAGGCTACCATAACAAACTGGGTGGCTTAAAACAACAGAAATTTATTCTCTAACAGTCAACTTCTGTTGACTAGAAGTCCAAAATCAGGATGTTGGCAGGGCCATGCTTTGAAGGCTCTAGGAAAGAATCCTCCTTTCCCTTTTTTACCTTATAGTGGTTGTTGGCAGTTTGGGGCATTCTTTAACTTGTTGCCGCAGAATTCCAGTCTCTGCCTTTGTCTTCGTATGACCTTCTTCCTTGAATGTCTATATGTCTCTGAATTTCTTTTCTTCTCATAAAGACTCCAAGTCATTCAGTTTAGGGCCCACCATAATCCAGGATGACTTCATCTTAACTTGATTATGTCTGCAAAGACCCTGTTTCCAAATAAGGTCACATTCACAGATATTGGAAATTAAGACTTCAACATATCTTTTGTAGGGACATAATTCAACCACTGATTAGAAATTATGCAGTCATATTTTAAATGCTTTAAATGATATGAAACAACTTGGGGAAATAACTAGAACATAATGCTTGGTAAAATTATTTTATAGAATTTTATATACAAAATAAAATGTTAAAAAAAAAACACACACACACAAAAAACTTATGTGTAGAAAAAGAACGGGGAAGAAATACCAAAATACTAACAGCATTTTTATATATTGGGTTCTGGATTTTGAGATACCTTTTCTTTTTTTACATTTTTGTTTGTTCTAATCCAGGATTTCTCAGTCTTGACACTATTGACATTTTGTACCCGATAAGTCACCAAATAATTCTTTGTTGTGGGGCCTGTCCTGCACATGATAGGATGTTTAGCAGCATCCCTGACCTCTACCAGTAGCAATGCCCCACCCCCACCCCGCCCCCGCCCCTAGTCGTGTTAACCAAAAGCCTCCTCAGATAATTGCCAGATGTCCCAATGGAGGGCAAAATCCCCTCAGTTGAGAACCATTGTTCTAAACTAGCAGTTTTCAAAATGTCCATGGTCCACTGAGGGTCCTCAAGACCCTTTCAGAGGGGGCTGTGAGGTCAAAACTATTTTCATAATAATACTAAAGAGGTTATTGGCCTTTTTCGCTGTTTTAACATTTGCACTGAGGCTGTACAAGCAAAGTGGGTAAGACTGATAACTTAGGCCTTAGCACAAATCAAGGCAGCGGCACCAAACTATGTACTAGCAGTCGTATTCTTCACTACCACGCACTCATGTTAAAAGAAAACAAAAAAGTTTTACTTATGAATGTCTTTGATGAAATGGTAAAAGTTATTAACTTAATTACATCTCTGCCCTTGATTACACATCCTTTTAATAATCTGTGAAGAAATGAGAAGTAATTCTAAAGCATTTTTGTTGCATTTTGAAAGATGATGAAATTGTCTCAGAGAAAAACACTTGTAGATTATTTGAGTTGTGATGTAGCTAGCCTTTTGTTTTTGTTTTCACAGAATACATTGTCTTTTTTTTTTTTGTTAAAGATTTATTTATTTATTTATTTATCTCCTCCTTGCTGCTTGTCTTGCTGTGTCCATTCGCTGTGTGTCTTCTCCATGTCTGCTTATCTTCCCCTTGCTGTGAGGTCCTGCTGCATCAGCCCCTCGTGCGGCGCGGGCCGGCCTGCCCTCACAAGGAGGCCCCAGGAAGCGAACCCGGGGCCTCACACATGGTAAACGGGGGTTCTATCGGTTGAGCCACACCCGCTTCCTGTTGTGAGGGCTTGCTGCATCAGACTAGGCTGCGCGGGCCGGCCTGCCCTCACAAGGAGGCCCTGGGAAGCGAACCCGGGGTCTCCCATATGGTAAACGGAGGCTCTGTCGACTGAGCCACTCCCGCTTCCCCATTGTCTTTTACTTGAAAGGACTGAAAGAGAAACTGTAGTTATTCAGACTTGGTTATTTGGCATACATTTTCTTGAAAATGAACAAAGTGAACAAAGAAAACAGAGTAGAATTTGTTGCCAATGATAAAATTTAAGCTTTCACATAAAATTAGAATTTTGGAAAATGTGTATCCACTTTCATGAGCTTGACAGCTTCCATTATCTAATCCCTTTTCTGACGAGATTGGTGGTGATCTTACAAATGTGATTTTTTTATATTGTGTAATGAAGTGTGCTAACATTTGAGAGATCTCCATATCTTAGTGAACCAATATTTTCCCAATAACCAATGCATAATGTTTACCAAATCATGAAAGGTAAAAGATCCTTTCACAGTTCAATATAGACCAATTAATTTTAATACATAATACCAAAGTTCACTGATGTGGTTTCAGATTCCACATTGTAGCTAACTTTTAAAAAAACTACTACTTGTCAAGATTTGGTATAGTATCAAAGAACATCCACAATTATCTGAAAAGGCTATTAAAATATCATCCCTTTTCCAGCTACATAGCTGTGCGAGGCCAGATTTTCTGTACATACTTAAACCAGAACTACATATTTCAACAGATGAGTGCAGAAGCAGATATGAGAGTCCAGCTATGTTCTTATTAAGCCATACATCAAGAAATTTGCAAAATTGTAAAATAGTACCACTCTTCTCATTACTTTTTGGCTTGGAAAATATAGCTATTTTTCATTTTAAAATGATATTTGTTACCATTAAATGGTTTATTATTGTTATATTTGTTAATAACTAAATATTTATGTATTTTTCAGTTTTAATTTCTAATGTGATAAATATCAATACAACCAACATAAACAAAAGTTCTTACGGATCCTCGATAATTTATAGTGTAAAGTTGTCCTGAGACCAAAGTTTTGAGAACTGCTACACTACGCTATCTTTCATAATGATACACTATTTCTGTAATTTTCAAAAAGGAAGTTAATATATAAAATTGAGGGAAAAAAATTAAAAAGCATAATGGTGCTATCCTTCATTATCAAAAAAGATAACTTCAGACTAAAAATGTTTAAATAAGAATTTCTTTTATATACAGTTTATTCTCATTAGTCATGGATTCCATATTTTTGAATTTGTCTTCTTGCTAAAATTTACATGTAACCCCAAAATCAATACTCATGGTCCTTTTACAATCATTTGCAAACATGCACAGAATAGTGAAAAATTGCCCAATAGTGAAAAGTTGCCCAATGCACACATGCTGGCTGAGGTCAAACAGGGTGATGCTTTGCCTTCTTGTTTCAGCTCTTATATTGCAAATAAGGGTCCTTCTCATGGTGTATTTAGTGCCATGTTTTTTGCATTTTTGTGCTTTTTGTTGGTGATTTCACTTTTTATTTTATTTTTATTTTTATTTTTTTATTAAAGATTTTATTTTTTTATTTATTCCCCCCAGCTGCTTGTGCTCGCTGTGTCCATTTGCTGTGTGTTTTTCTGTGTCTGCTTGTCTCCCCCTGCTGGGCCGTCCTGCTGCGTCAGCTCACTGAGCCACGCGGGCTGGCTTGCCTTCACCAGGAGGCCCCGGGAATTGAACCCAGGGCCTCCCATATGGTAAACGGGAGCCCTGTCGATTGAGCCACATTTGCTTCCCGGTGATTTCACTTTTTAAAATGGCCCCCAACTATAAGGTGGAAGTTCTGTCTAGTGTTCCTAAGTGCAAGAAGGTTTTGATGTACCTGACAGAGAGAGTATGTGTGTTAGATAAACTCTTCACATATGTGTTACAGTAATGTTGGCCATCAGTTCAATGTTAATGAACAAGCAGTAGGTATTAAATAAGGGGTCTTTATTTATTTATTTATTTATTTTTGAGGTACCAGGGGCTGGGGATTGAACTTGGGACCTTGTGTGTGGGAAGCCGGTGCTCAACCACTGAGCCACGTTGGCTGTCCTGAGTTGGTTTTTTCATTTGTTTTCCTTGTTGTTCATTTTTGTTTTTTCAGGAGGTACTGGAAACCAAACCCAGGACATCCCATGTGGGAGGCAGGAGCTCAACTGCTAGAGCCACATCTGCTCCCTAAATAATAATAATATGTCTTGATCAGTTGATGAAAATGTGACCAACAGCTCTCAGGAACCTAACCTCTGTTTTCCCTAGGAGCGGTAGTTCACTATTCACTAATTCTGAGTTTGCAGTGACTTTGTAGAACTTAACTACCACAGATAATGAGCCAGACAAAAAAGGACAAGTATTGTATGATTTCATTTCTGTGAAATACCTTGAATAAGCAAATCCATAGAGAGAGGAAGTAGATTACAGGTTACCAATGGCTGTTGGGTGGGAGTAGAGGGGAGGATGGGGGGAACTGTTGCTTAATGAGTACATAGTTTCTGTTTGTAGTGCTGAAAAGTTTTCGTAATGAATAGTGGTAATGGGGCCACAATATTGTGAATGTAATTGATATTGAATTGTGTACACATAAATGGTTAAAATAAGAAATTTTGTCTTGTATATATGTTATCACAATAAAAATAAATAAAAGTAATAGGATGTTGATAACTAGACCACTTAAATATAATTAAAATCCATGCACACAGATAAAAAGCATAAAATGAATTTGAAGTAATCAGAATTTGGTATTAGATTCTTTTTTATCTGTTATGCTTTTCAAGTCCTAATGGTCAAAAAAGGAAAGCTGCCAAGGAATGCTAGAACCCCATGAGTTTTGACTTGGTCTCATAATTTGGCCTTCTGTTTCAGGTGCCCACCAGCTGACCTCTCCTCCTTCTCAATCAGAGTCCTTACTTGCCATGTTTGATCCACTGTCTTCACATGAAGGTACATTAATGAAATGAACTTTTTGACTCTTGTCTTGGGCATGGGCATAATAGAACAACACCCTTTATTAATGCCTTTGTTAAATTAATTGTGTCTTGATTACAGTTTTTTTTTCTGTGTTCAGGGCCTTCTGCTGTGGTAAGGCCAAAGGTTCATTATGCTAGGCCATCACATCCACCACCGGATCCCCCAATCCTGGAAGGAGCTGTGGGAGGAAATGAGGCCAGGTTGCCAAGCTTTGGTTCACATGTTTTAACTCCAGCTGAGATGGAAGCATTTAAGCAAAGGCATTCTTACCCTGAGAGGTTAGTTCGCAGCAGGAGCTCAGATATAGTATCTTCTGTCCGGCGGCCCATGAGTGACCCCAGCTGGAACCGCCGTCCAGGAAATGAAGAGCGAGAACTCCCTCCTGCTGCAGCCATTGGTGCTACTTCTTTGGTGGCTGCACCCCACTCCTCATCTTCATCTCCGAGTAAGGACTCTTCAAGAGGAGAGGTATGATGGGACAAGGGCCATGTAAAGAACTTGTTAATTGTGTTTGGCTTTAGTGTTCTGTCTACCTGGTTCTCTTGATATCTGAAAGTAACAGAATGTATAAATGTAGGATTAAATAGTCATGATAAAACATGGTTTTATTATTTATTTATTATTTATTATTTATTTATTGTATGTCTACAATCTCAACCCACAAGAAACCTCTGTAATTTTGGTTTTTAAGTAATAGTATTTTGCATTTTTTTACACTTTTAACTTTTCTCCCTCTAAGATGATTAAATGAAATATTTTGAATTTTAAAACAATCACAAAGTTACAAAGAAGTTGGAAGTACAGTGCAAAGAAAGACCTTTTTTTAACCTGAATCCTTTGAGAGTAAATTGTCAACTTTATGCTCCATCTCTTCTGAATACTTCAGTGAAAGTTTCTGTCAATAAGGTCATTCTCTAACACATCACAGTACAACCATCAGAATCAGGAAATTAACACTGATACATTACTGCCATCTAATTCTGACTTATAGTGGAAGAATCCTGATCATGTGTTACATTAGTTGTCATATCTTTTTTTTTTTTTTTTTAAGATTTATTTTATTTATCCCCCCCCACCCCCTGCCACTTGTGCTTGATGTCTGCTCTCTGTGTCCATTCGCTGCATGTTCTTCTGTGTCTGCTTGTCTTCTCTTCTCGTCTTCTCATTAGGAGGCACCGGGAACTGATCCCGGGATCTTCGGATGTGGGA